>WKFP01014836.1:1952065-1986997 GCA_011057875.1 Pterocles orientalis | reverse complement strand
CATGCACCACCCGAAATAGCTCTAGTATGCAAATATGACTATAAATCCATCATCTTACTCTGTCAATAGTGGTCAGCCCAGGGCCTGTTGAGCTCTCCTGTATGCCAGGTTCTCCGCTTGAGTAAGGATTGGATCCAGTCGCACCTAGACTCCTCTCTGAGGAGTTTAGAGAGCCAGGGCATCCTTTCTGAATGTCATGAACTCAACAGGAGGGTCATCCTGACAGTTTTTTCTGACCCTGTCCTATATGCAGTAAATAATCAAGTGTACCTTGCCATCGAATCTTGTTAAATGACTGCCGCATTTATGTTTGAACTTTGTTAATTCACCATTTTATATCAATGCTCACTCCATCCACAAAAATTGCCTTATTTTCTCCCATGAGTTTAACAGCTGTGTACTTTTAGGACCACTCACAATCAAGCCAATGACCATAAATCAGGGATTAGAGGTAAAGGAATATGTACTGCATTACCATTCTTGGATCTCATTCTCCTGGTAAGTCGTGACAGGTCTATGTCTTTTCATATTAATTTTGTCCAATATTGAACCACATAGTCATAAATTCAACATATATACACATGGTAAAAAACCTTCTCCAGAGTCTCACAGCATTAGGTTTTTGTCTAAGTTTCAGAATACAAAACAACTGCGTCTGTGACATTAGACAAAATTCATCTGTATAACTTACTTCTTAAATGTCCTCTGTTGGTTTTCGGTTTTGTTTAAAATATTTACTAGAACGATGTAGTTTTCACGACTAGCACTGACAAATTACAGGGCAATCTACATGTCCTACATTATCCTTCCTTTAATTTCCTCATTAAATCCAGCATATTGTCTAGATCCTGAGAATAAATTAGTTCTTAAGCTTTCTGTTTAACATTCCATTAGTATTTTTCAGAGCTGTAGTAGGAGGTTTTAATAAAACAGATAATTTTTGTGTAAAAATTACAAGATTTTGATATGAAACTGTGTCAGTAAAGTCAAGATGTAATTTGATCAAAACCATTAGTTAAGGACTATTTGAAATCATTGCAACAGGTATTGAAAAAGGGAATGCTATAATTTTATTTGAGAATAATATAAAATTTAAACTGGAATAATATTTGTGTAACGTTCTCAATAAAAAAAAAACAAATAAATGTAAAAATTCTTTAGGGAAAATGATGCGTATATGTTTTAGATCTATGATCATGTCTCTTTTATAAGTGTCACTAAAAACTCTTTGAACAGGAAAATATTATTTCTGTCTCTCTTTTTTCTCTGTAGCTGTTTGATTTTGCAAATGATACTCTTGTAACGTTTTTGATGGCATCTCTGACCTATAACTATGGACATCATTTTTTCAACTGGAAAAACAATGTTGCATTATACCAATGATAGTAGACTGGATAGGGATTTTTTTAATCACCTATGCTAATGGAAGGTAACATTCCTTTTTTTCAGTGACCTGTAATGGTAACAGGTGCATAAGAATGAAGATAAACCAGTTTATTCAGAACTGTCTTCCCCTTATTTTCAGATAAACTAATCCTATCTATCTGTGTGGTAGTGGGATGTCATCTGTGATATAGATCAGGTGTTTTGTCCATACTCTTTTAACAGGGCTACAAGGTGGACATATTTTTTTATTCACAGTCTGCACATTTTCCCTTGCCTATAGTTTGTGGCAAAACCAATTCCTAGCTCAATGTTTTAATTTCATTTAATGATTACCAAATCTAGATTACAATGTAATATCTTCATCAAAAGCCTAAAATTATTCGGTGCACCATTATTTATTCATTGTGGCAGCCAGAGTTTCATCCCTAGTGTTGTTAGCATGTTACTGGATTTCAAGAACAAATATTTTACAAGCTGATTCACATATAGGAAGCTCTGGGTTTGAGAAAGGAATTACAGGTGTACTTGGAGGAAAGGGTTTTAACAGAGAATCCACAGTGGGGGGAAATGCATCTAACAGTATTCAGAAAAATACCTAGATTACAAAGAGTGATCTTCAAGACCCTCCTCTGCTTTCTTCACTTTAATTTAATTTTTGAGAGTAATCAGAGATTTCTCTTTTACTTTCCAAAGTGAACATTCACCACAGTCTTTAAGATCGAGGTGCCCTAAATAACTCCCTGCTAAGGGAGATGAACTTATGATTAGTTTCTCCCATTTGAAACAATCTAGTTCCTGAGTAATTTTAGCATTTGTACAAAAGTGTTAAATTCCCTAAGTGCTTAACACAAGGCACCAGAAAGAGCTCACAACCCATTTCCTCACAGCTACTGCTTAATCCTGTGTACAGCTAAATCCCTAGTTGTCTATATCTCTGCTGACTACATTTAAATTATCAAATTTATGCTTATTTGTTTTTTTATATTTGTACTTCTTAAATTTCTTTTGTATTTATCTCCGTGTATTTACCTAAAAGGACCAGCAATTCTCAGAGCATGCCTGCACTGCAAAGAAGACATCCAGTGTTCTGCACACTCTTTTCTATTCAGGTCCTTGCTATTTTGTAAAATAATTAAATATGCATCAGAGCACAAACCTGTGTTGAGCCATTCTCATGGCTCTCTGACTCGATGAATCATAGAGGGGAATGACTTTGGGTAAGATTATGAGAACACTACGTTAAAATAGAGTGCAACAATGAAGCATCTTAGGAGATATGTCTTTAAATCCCTTCTCCGAAAGTAGGAAGATTCTCCTTTGGATTTTGCAGGTGCATTTTGTGAGAAATGACTGATACAGCTAAGTGCCTTTTCCAAGGAGAGTTCATGGTTGACAAAAAGTAATAGCTCTTGTCCTGCTCTTAGGCAATACCCTGTTCAAACTGTTGATTTGTGTGAAACTTATTCCTAGGGGTTAACTCTCATCGTGCAATGCGAACAAAGATGGGAATCTAACCTAATTCTTTTGATTCCACTTGTGTCCTTACACAGTCAGCAGAAAGAAACGGTACTTTCCAGAGGGCAACATCAGTCCCTAAGTAGACAAAATTACTGGTGATGCTTCACTTTCTTGGTTATGCCTTTAAAATGTATAGGAAGAATCTGAGATTTTGTGCATCTGATGAAAGTACCATTTTCAGAAGAGACAGCAGGATCTTCCTAGGACTATATTAACAAATACTTTGGTAGCAGTGTATATCCATGCCTTACCAAAGGAACATGGTGCAGTATGACTGAGTGAGGCTCTAGTGTTTCAGAACACCTGACCAGGAAGGCATTTTGTGGTATACTTGTAGGCCTAAGAGATAATTAATATTTTCGTTATATCTTTATTTTTTCAGATGAAAGTATCTGTGGAGCTCTGAAAAACTATCTGGAGTATCTGAAGAAGCTGTGAAGCTGGCATCCCGCTCTACCACCAAGATGTTTCAAAGTGTATAAGTTGCGTACTTTGTGATGGCAGAGAGAGGATGTAAAGTAGGTGGTGCTGAAAAATGTAAAGTGAAAATAGCCAGATCTGAAGCAAAATTTTTCATACTGTACTTTGAGAGCAACCTTTGCAGTGAATTATTACCAAATCTCTACCCAAATTTTCTTCCAGGAACAACTATTTTCTTTGCTTGAAAATGTACTGAAAGAGTAAATTAGTATCTACATAGCATGGGTAATTGACCAGTATTTATTTAATTAAGTGGCTCAATATTGTGCAAATTAACTAGGAAGCTAAATCTTTTTGACCATGTACAGTTATTAAATGAGTCAAGAAATTCCTTGACAATAACTGATGCTGTGGTACTGTCACTGAGTTGAACACTTACTGGATTATTTCAAGTTTTTTCATTGCTATAAGCATTTATGAAATCAGGTGCATCAAATTCCCAACCTTATGGTCCATCCAAACAAGAAACTTGGAAAATACTCTGAGACACACCATTCCTCCTCAGAGCCTGCTCCTCAACACTGGCAAGCCTGTTCTTGGATGTAGCAAACTGGGATTTGTAGCTCCAGAATTCTGCAGGGTAAAGATTTAACATCTGTTAAATTTTGAGTTTGGGTGTCTGTCTTTCTGTTTAAATTAGGATAGTATTTTAATTGAAGTGTTAACAACCCTTCAGGCCTTTAGACTCTCTTCCAGTGGGAAATGACTGTCATACATTCCATGCTGCTATCCCAGATGGTAGTATGCTGCCCATGTTCAAATATTTTTCTTTTGGGATCTAAGAAATACTTAACTAATATGTATAATTAAATACATGCACACATGTGCATAGTGCCTGCACAGCCAGCTATTAGCACCAATTACACTGGAAAGAATTACAAAGTTTATGTAGAATAGTCATAGTCAGAAGGCCGTTGACAGAGCTATCTCCAGGCTTTCTGGTGTTTTAGGCAGTGGTGGCAAAACAGGTGGTGGAAGAGGAAGGCTGGAAGGAGTTTACTGGGCCTGAGGTAATGATGCTGAGGTGGGGAGACAAGTTAAAAAAGAAGAGGAAGAGGTCTTTACTATGAGAGAAGAATTCACCTGCCCCTACAATGAGAGGAGGCGATTGGGGTGGAAGGAAAGGTTTACAAGGAAAAGAAAGCATCAGGAGGATTTGAGTGACTGGAAAGTATATTGCTCCCTTCCTATCCATTTGTCCAGTTCTAGTTGCTAGCCCTTTTTAATAAGCTGTGTGTGCACAGACTATTAAACAAAAAAATGCAAATATGATGACAAAAGTACTGGAAACTACTCTCCCAGTGTAAAATATTGTATAGATAAAGGTCATAGTCTGCTTCAGGCTAAATGCTGAGCAAAAATGGCTGGCTGGAAGATTCATCAGGAAAATGCAAATCTGGTCAAACAATCTTTATTGGAAATAATTCACTTTACATCCAAAATGTGCATATTCAGGGACCTGGAACTGTATTACCTAAACTGATCTCTATTTTTGTATTCATACAAAGGGAAAGAAAGAGCTTTCCAAGCAGCTAAGCCCTAAAGCATACAGTGTATTAAGGTGCAATTAAATATTAACACCTTGAATTGCACCCAGAAGCATATATGGAGATAGTGCAGTCTTGAAAGCCCTGCAGTAATGTGCTAGTTTTGACTACAACTTCTAAGCAAGACAACAGCTGCTTTACCAGCTGTAGCTTCCCTGTCTTTTTTCACAGTAGCAAAACTTGTGTAGTCATACGGTGTGAAAGCCAGAAAAATATCAGCGGTTATGTACATCTTCATATAATGAGTAGTTTTAAAAATTTGTGCCAAATCCACATAAATCCAAATCTGACTCAGAAGATGGCAAATTAATAGGACTTTTAAAAGGTAAAAGGTAAAACCCTATAAAGAATAGGTTGCAGTTTGTAAATCTTACAAGGAAATAGGAAGTAGTACTGCTCAGATAGGTTAAAACATTGTAGCCTGAAGGCGGTCTTTCACTATCTTGGTGAATAGGCTAATTACTAGTCTACTATACAATGAGGGTTCATAAACTAAAACAGGGTTGCCTGCCTTCAGGAAAAGTTTATAGATTTTTACAGAAAAGCATCACATTACAAAATAGGAAAAAAAACATCTCTGGCTTGAGAATGTAAGTGAAACAAAAAAACTTAAACTATAGAATAACTTCACCACTTTCTTTTTATTATTACTAAGCTTGAAATAAAAGTTACTGCCACTAGAGATCATTGCTGCTCTTTGCAGAAGAGGCCAGTGGTGTTTATTTTTAATACTTATCAGCAGGTGCAGTACTGTTCTTCATAGAATACACTTCATAATATCAAAATAGAAACACAAGCAGAAATTACTTCTAGCTCCAGCATTTCTTCTGTAAAATTTAATGGCACAATACTAGCAAACAGAATCCTAGATGTTTCTGTGCCAACACCAACATATCCCTGATGACTTGAAGTAACTATAGGCTAGACTATATTAATCTCAGACTTAGTTTTTACAACAAATATCAGCTATTTCCTTTCAATCGCATAATTTTCAATGTGTTTTACTCCTTTCAAAAAGCTCCTTCAGCACTACCTGTTTATAACTATAATGAAACAATAAAATTTGAGAACATTTCTCAAGCTCGATATAAAATATTTTTTTGTAATTATATCTTTCTCCTTCTACAGGCTCTTTATTATACAAATGATATCTGCACCAAAATTTTTTATGCAGGATTAGTTCTGCTGTAAGTTTTTGTTCTCCTGAATATCTATGAAATTTCAGTCTTGAATCTCCATACAGACAGCAAAGTTAAAGCAAAACTTCACATGGAAATTTTATTAGTCTCAAAATACTTTGGATACAATGCTCTACATTGCAGTAACCTCAAGAATACAGTAAAAATGTATCAGGCAGGAATAAAACAGGAGATGCTTCCCTCTTTTTTTTTTTTCCCCATGTTTCACTCAAGTCAAAAAACCATAATTCACAGAAACAGTGTCTGTGATGGAGACACTGAGATCAAAGCCTCAGTCCACTAACCAACGTTCCCTTTGAGTTTAGTAAAGCCTGGACTGAATGACATTAATATTTCTATAGACTGGTACTCAAAGATCCTAGAGGACAATGCTGGATCAAGCTTGAATTCTTCTCTACCCTGGCTGGTCAAATTTAGCCACCAGTACACATCTTCAGGTAAATGTCCTCAACATTTAACAACAGTTGGACAATATAAAATATTAAAAACTTTCTCTTTGCCTTCCTAAAAAGAATAATGACAAAGTAATCTTCTCTCTTTCTAAGAGCTACAGCAATTTTGTGTAATAAATAATTACCCTGCATCATAATAGAAGACTGAAGACAAATCTCAAGAAATATCTGCAAAACAAAAAAGGGAAAATTTCAGACGATAAGTGATCAAAGGGGTAACTATGCATATCAACCAAACAACTAAGTTCTATACTATATTAAAATAATCCCAAGTGTACTACTGGCAACACTGAATATACTGACTTCTGAGGTATGACAGATTTTTAATTCACGGTAATATGTTGTTTGTTCTAATGATTGTTGATTGTTTCAGTGGTGTATTTCCAAATACGTCACTAATCTTTTGTGATATTTTTGTCCTCTTGGGATGTATTTACGATTGTTTTAATATGACACGTGTACCATCTAATCGTACCATCTTTTATTTTTGATATTTTGATGTGCCCATACTTTTCCCAAGTGTTTTTAAAAATATTTACATTGGTTTTCAAAATCAAAATTGCAACCCGGAATAAGCAGAAGATAATCTCATCATGTCATGGGATCATGCACAAGCTCATTGCACCGTGCTTAGATCTGTTCCAAACTGAGTGACATAATTTGGTTTGTGCAATACTTGAGCAGGACAAAAGGCCCAAAATGTCCATGATTGTACACATAAAGCACTGAGGTTCAAGCCACAAAACCACATACTCTTCTTGTTTTTCCATCACTAGCTGTTAACATGTCTGTGAACTTCAGAGTCTTTTTCAAGCAAGGCTTTTGATTCTTCTTCAGGAGGTAGAAAAGACCTATTGGCTACCCAACTTACAGCTAAAATGACAACATTCTTTCAGAAAGTAACTTCAAGAAATAATTTATTTGGCCATCCAGGGGGAGAAAAAAATTTATTTGTTTCTTCCTAGGCTCTTCCTGCCTCTTCTTCCCTCTCTGTCCCAAAGAAATATGGCTTCAGTACTGATTTATTAGGCTAGAAAATGTGTTTTAAACATTTTACTTTCATTTTAATTAGTTTTGAAATGCATACAAGTTCTTCCTAGTGTCAAGACACCAGAAATTTTAGGCCCCCAATGTAACTGATTGCTTGCATTTTTGAATGTTTCTCACACAGAGACACATGAAGTCAAACTGCTATGTCACACAAGTGAAGGGACTGTGAAAATCCTGAAGATTTTCTGTAAGACTAAATTTCTCCTCACTCCTCTCCCTCCATTCAAGACATAGGATTTCCTAGTGTGCAGGAAGAATACAGTTTGAAAGTTAGTATGTTTCCAGATTATACTGCCTCTCCAGAAAGAAACAGAAAATTAAAACACCTTCACGACCCTTAGAGAAAATGAGAAGAACAAATATATGAGAAACAGAAAGTAGTATGAAAATAGAGCAGGTTTTCCTTTCCTGCCTTGTCATTTATTAACATGACCCAGCTATGTCCCAGAGTTAATATGCACAGAGTGTTCCAATCAACAACAACAACAAAAAGACAATGAAAGGTCTTCCCCTCCTGGGAGCATCAAAAAAAAAAATACATCAGTCTATTAATGTTAAGCTAATATTTGTATTTTCATGCCTTCAGTATGGTTTTAAAAACACAATGGCTGTTAACATACGTTAGTAGACAACTTTGGCATTCTTCGATCCTCTCCTTCACCTCTTCTTGGCTTCCTGAATCTTTTACCTACAGTCAAGATTCAGCAGCAGGGCCTAGTAGAATTTAAGATCCTTCTTCACCTTCACCCTAACAAGTAGGGCTCTAATTTCTTACAAATCACAATGAAAATCAACTAAAGTCTGCATAATATATTTCTTGGTAATAACATTATTCATAACAGATGAATAAAGCCCACGTTTGTCTTATTGCTTTGTCTTTTCATTGCCCACAAAACCAGTTAAAACCTATTTCTTTTTCCAAATTAACATCAATGTACTTCTGATGCTAACTAGAAACAAAAATGTAGAGGAAAACTTTTTTTCCCCATATACGCCTGCTATATATCTCCCAAATTGTTGAGACACCTATTTTGGGGGGCAATAAATACAAAGGAAGTAGAGTATATCTTTTAATATACATTCTTGATTTACATGATTACAATTTTAACAGATGCTACATTGTTTGATGAAACATTTTAGATTCTGAATGAAGAGTCCTTGAAGACCAAGAATGAAAATAATGTCTTACATGTGCAAAATAAATCTAACTTCTCAAGTACAATAGGCATTTACTGCTATCCAGAGTGCTGTGCAATGCAGTCATCACAGAGTTCATCAACAGACAATAGACGATAATTCTTCATCCTTGTGAAAGAATTATCTCCTCGTATTTTATAAGTGTTGGGCCAAATCCTTCACTCCTTAATCTGGATTGATTTCTCAGATCTTATTCATGGTAGGTAGGAGTACTTCAAGCCATGCCAATGAATTATTGTTAATTCGTTCATTAATATGAATAAAGATACCAGTTCTCAGGCGTAGGAGACAACTGAGGGGTGAGTAATGAATGACCATTTTGGTTGGTAAGGAACAAAACTTTTGATATATGTTTAAACTATTAATTTCATACAGGAACAAATACAATTTAAATATATTGCATTTGACCTGACCTTTGAAGCGTTTCTTGAATAGTCTGTAAGAATCTGTGTTACTAATCTGAAAAGGGAACCATGGTATGGACATTAATTACTGCATATTTGCAAAATATTTATTGCCTATGAAAATAACATGGGTTTTGCTGTTTCCATCAAGGTGAAAAGTTCAGACCCTCCTTGTACACATTATTCATTCCCACTTAACTGTTCATTTGACTTCAAAATTACGTTGAAATATGTAGTATTCATATTTAAGAAAGTGAATAGCAACTAGCCCTTATAATTTCTATCAGCCTTTAATAAATATTAGAGAGAATAAGTAGTATACGGTACCATTTTGGGGGAAGAAAAAAACCCTGAAAGATAAATTTGTGGAAATGTGCAATTTTTTTATTTCATGGTTAACATTTTAATATCTATAAATAATCTGGAAAATATTGTCTTGCCCTATTAACTCTTTCATCTCATTTTTTTTTCTAATTTCAGTCTGTGTACCCTTTCAAGTTCTTTGAGTACAGGATTAAGCAGAAAACAATAGTGCAAGACCTGTGTCTATAGGAGCCTGATGTGTCAAATCTGTTATTTCTGTGTTTGAACTATTTTTTTCTTAAATTTTAGTACTAAAAACCCCATTATTTCTAAGAAAAATATTATATGAAACAAAATTCACAAAATGGAAATATGGAAGTAATGACAGAAAAAAATAATATCTGTGAGTAAATTTGTCCAAGAAATCAACATTCTATCTGTGTTTACAAATGAACCCTTCTTCATCAAAATGCATATTAAAAAACTGTGTATGAAATACCCCCTGTGTTAAATTATAATGACTGGTAGAAAGCAAGAGGAAGGTTGCTGTAGCTGATAAACATAGTCATGCAAAGGCACTGAACAGGGTTAAAAATTGTGCTAAACAGGAGGTCAAATAGAAATTTCATCGGTCTCTCTGACCTCACACTCTGTAAAAGTTAGGAGGTGAACAAGGAAGAAAACAAAGATGAAAATAGTTTTGTTATTTTTTAATTTGGTTCTATCTGATGAATTTAAAAATTTTTGGTCTCATAGGAAAAAGATGTCATAAGCAATAACATTTTCAGCAGAAAAGAAACCAACCCTGATTTATTAAAATATTGGTGAATTCACCATATTTTCAGGTCTCTCTGTATCCGTCAAGCACAGATACACCTGATGGCCTCTCTAAGATTCTTCAGCTCTAGATTCCTCAAAAACTCCCTGATCCAGCATCACAGTGACTAGACTGATTTATTTTGTAAGTGCTCATTTTAAGCATTAAGCTTATACATAAGGGACTTGTTCTTTAGTTTATGAACAGATTTTCTAATACAACAGAGAAAGGAACAAGCCATAGCTGGGACCTACTGAGTTAGTAGAGGCCTCACCAGGGATTTTGCCCACTTGTAACAGTTTTACTCCTGGAAAGTAAACAGCCTATCATGCTGGTGGGGGCCAGACAGAGTAAATGACAACCATAGTGGATATCTATACCGAGTTTTATTTAAGAACCATTAAGATTAGAGCTTTCACCCCACTCATTTATGCTTATGCTTGCTCAGTTTCCCCAGTGTTAGCATTCTGTAGGTTTCAGCTTCCCCTCCTGGGAGGAGGGTTCGTGCTGGTCTGGGAATACCAGGCAAAAAATTGTATCTCTTTGCACTGTGCTGCTGCTGGCAGTTACCAGTCTTGAGGGTCACCAGGAAAGGTCCCTGGGCATGCTCAGGCATTCTTCTTTATGCATCTGTCTGATACTTGAGGTGTTCACCTGTTTCTCAGTCCTCTCCTCCAGAAGGAATGGATTTTCACCTCTGTCCAGGCCACCTCATGTTCCCTGAAGCTACTTCTTTTTGATAACTCCTTTTCTCTTTACCTCCTTTTCTTTCCAGAATCTCCAGTCTCTCTTTTTCCTGATCTAAATAATCTACACACAGAAACACAATGCTTACCTAGTGTGCTAGATGTTAGTTCTGTCTCATGCCTCTTTGTTAAATGAAGGATTCAGGAAGTGTCACTTGTTTAGTCCAAGTGATACCAAAATTTACAACTGACCTGTATCAGTTGCAACAAGCATGAAACAGGTTTCCACTTGAGAATTCAAAAGTTCAGTTTTGGACATTCACCCATCTCCCCCACAACATAAACATACAAAATTACCTGTTGCCTGCCACCATTTACTGTCTAAGCTATTTTTTTTCCTCCCATAGGAAAGAGGTTACCCCAGGCTGTATTGCAGGTGTTTTACTACAATATGCTATGATCTGAATGAGTAACAGGAGCTTGTTTCTGACACTGGGACAGGTAAGACCCCATAGATGGAACAGGTGGGGTATAGTCATTTTGATATCAAGCCTCTGTGAATGGTGGATTACCATGTTTGAGTAAATAGCAATATAATGAGTTTTCCTCATTTTTACACCTTTTTGAACACTTCATTGCTCTGTACCATTTCTTTGCAGAGGTTCCTTTCACAGTACCCACAGAGGTTCAACAGAGTGAGGCAAAGGTTGATATTCCTTCTGACACACACCTGTGCAGTGCTTGCTGTGGGATTTACAGCTCCAAGAGGCCTATGCACTAATCCTTCACCATGGCAGAACTTCATCTGTACTGTGTGTTACAAATGAAAGAAGAAAACCACTGCTTTGAATTTTCCTTCCAGACTAATACAGAAAAAAAAAAAATGATGAGCATGAAGGACATACAGAAGGGTATTTCATTAGCTTGGAGTGAGATGCAAGAAAACCCTAAGTGATGTACTGAACACAAGAGGCACTACAAACAATAGATCAAACACAGAACAAGACTGCCATATGCAGTTAAATGAAGGAAATTATTTCACTTTGGAAGAGTGAATAAATAGACTGTGATATGTTCATCCTACATGGAAGAGTTTTGGAATGCAAGTAGAAAATGAGAAGTTTTGCCCAAGTCTTCAATTTCTCATAATCTCTCTATGTGTCTTTCTCCGAGATATTTTATAGAGTAGATTATGCTGATAGATAAAACTGGAGAAACGTCTCTGAAACTACATAATGAAGGTATTTTTACTGCCATTTATGTTATATAAAAGGCACACCATGCAGCAATACTTTATCTTGTCTATAGGTGGCAGCAAAAGACTAAGTCTCACGAACCAATACTCTAAACGGTAAAGCGTTTAAAGAAAGTTGTTTGTACACTAAAGATGAGTATTCTCTTAATAATACATGAACATTATTTAACGGGAACTACAGAGTCAATAGAACGCGAACAATGACTTCTCTCTCCAAAAAAGCCATTGCAGCCAGAACTAGTCCTTGTCCTCAATGAAGTGAAAAGCTCGTTCAATTTGCTCAGCGTGGGAGTCTTTGTCATTTTAACTGGATGGCACAATAGATATTGATAAAAATAAAAGTCTTTTAACATAATAGCAATGCAAGACAATACCAAAAAAGTGTCTTGTCTGTCAGCAATGGCCATTAAAAATGTATTAAAACATGCATTCAGCTTTTTTATTTCCTAAAAATAAAAAAGGTTGGTAAGTGCTTACATGCAAAAACCTTCTCATAAGTAAAGAAAAAAAGAGAGACAGGGAGCTGAGGAAGGAGGCCACCAAATCTAGGCATGGAAAACAAAAGCAGAGTAAAAGAAAAAGGCCCATGAGACTGGAAAAAAAAAAAAAGTGCAGCTCAGTGACTAGATTAAGCCAGAGAGAAACATTATACATTTCTGAGCAATATATCATTTAAAGCTTCTGTTTATCTATAAAAATACCTTTCTTTTTTACTCTGCTATAAATGTTCATTACTTTCTAGAATTAGGAGGTGGTGTTCACTGGAAGGAATTAGCAGTATTTCAAGTAAAAGATGCATTTGTGCAAAACTGTGAGCCTTTTAACTGCATAGTAGCAAACAAAGGAAAAAATCAACCTCCCTGAAAGCCTTGCCTTGCTTTCACTTGCTGACCCTGCTAAACTGTTTTGTACCTAAGTGAAGTATATATGGCGGATTGTCTAACAAACAAAAAGGACAGCTTTCATTGTGGGAGAATGGTGCGGAGAAAAGATGAAAAAAAACTGTACAATCCATGGCAAGATTTTCCGATGAAACAGCTAGTGAGGAAGGAACTGTTGTTTTACAGTGCCTCACAAGGTTCAAAGCATACATATTAAAACAACTTGCAGATGTAGGTTGTGCAAAATATTAGGGACAGTACTTGCTCAACTCAGTTTGCTCAGCTATTTCTTCTCTTTCAAAATTCATAAGTCCTGTAAATCCTCAGAGCCCAATGTCTAATTACACTGGGCATCTTGTATACTTTCTCATTAAAAACCAACCTCCTATTTTAATGACTTGGTTGAAATCCTTTGAAGATCAGACTGTTAGTGACTGAATGTGGTACACTGAATACCCCTTCATGCTGCCCTCCTCCCTCTGTTCCTTTATGAGCCTTGGTTATTTCTTTTCTTTTTTTTTTTTTTTTCTTTAAACCAGTTTTAGATGCCTTACCTAACTGCAAGTAAAAAATACTGAGATTTTTCGTTTGAAGGCCACTTCTGCACCCTGACAGAATGGGTCAGTCTGAGTTAAGTGTTTAGGTTGCTTTTTGCTAATGGGAAAAAGTCTCTTATCTATTTAGCTGAGGCAGTCGCTGAACAGATGTATCACTGACACAGTGCAGTATTTACAGTACAATATCTTTAACAAATTGGGCTATACTCATTCCTGGGATAATTCCAACTGACTTCATTCAAATTACAAAAATTATTAATTTGTATTCTGGGTTTCAAATGATAAACCCTCTCCCGCTTTCATATCTAGAGGGTATATTTTCTTTATCATCAGTTTCTGGCTTGTATCACTTTATGGTTTGGTCAATACTTTTAATTCACTATCTGAGTCTGGGTTACGTCACAAACCCAAAGGTTTTGGACAGTCTCAGTCTTAATAAGGGCTTTAGAAATCAGGAAATAGATATGTTTTTTTCTTCAATTTGTTACTTTCAAAACTTTACTTTTTCAGATCCTTTGTAAACACTTTTAATGTCCTCCTGTATATTTTCCACAAGCATTTCAATCATAACTGTTAATCACTTCAATTACAAGTGTTCTCTTTCTGTACTTTTTTTTTTTAATGCCAAGACAATGAAGAGTACATTCTTCATTCCACATAGACACCTCTGAGGTCTCTCCTAAACAAGGAAGTAGAATTCTAGCACTGAAATTAAGAATAAAATGCTGTTTCTGTTGGATGTAAACATATTCTTTTTTCTCTGCTTTTTGACATCATCAATTAAGATACAGACTTTACATGGAGTTTCTCTTACAAACCCAAATTTATTGACAATAGTATTTACATAAGTGGGGAACTATAATTAACATGCAAGATATTTCATTTGCAAAATGTATACAAGTAATAATTTATGTGTTATTTGGTCGATCTTATATACTTTACTGTAGCAAAAAATCAGAGAGGGCCGTACTGTGATATTTTTACTTTCAACAAATTTTGCTGTACTCAATAAGCTTCTCATTTATTCCAGTCAAAATGACATGCTTTATATCCAAAGAAAAACATACATGAATCTTCCTTATTTCCACACTGAAAAGATGAAAATATAACTTGCTAAGAAAAAATGAAAGTTTAAAATTCGTTACAAATTATCCTGGAAATTATATTTTGTTTATTTTGACAGATGCAGAGAAAAATTCATAAAATATTTCATCTCCATATTGAACATAATGGGAAATAGGGACATTATTTTGACACATGGTTTTACTAACAAGTTTCAAGATGAAATATTGCCTATCATAGAAAATACACCCATTCACAAGCAAAAAAAAAATACAAAAATTGCTAGCTTTAATAAAAGCTGGGGCTTACTGATTAAATAACATTTTATGTTCAAGAGATTCTCTAACATAAAGGCCTTTATTGAAAAGGTCTGATCGGCTGAGAGAGAAGTTTTATTTATTTTATAGGTGCTTTTCTTAAGTGCAATTCCCTCATGCCTCAAATAAACCTGGAGTTAGCAAAGCATGAGTGAAGCTCTTAGTGAAAAAAAACTCCGCATCAAACACAAATAACTTTCTACTAGTCATGTCACTAGGTTAAAGAATAGGCAGGTGGAATCCAAGCAATTATCAGGGAAACATTGGAACATTCTTCAAAACAACCCTGACCTTAATAACTTGTTTAAAGATCTTCTCCTGATGGCTTATGGAAGAAACCCAACTTAAAAGACAAAAATGTACTCTTAAAGTGCATTGTTCACCACTGTAGACCTTCAGTGGCATAGCTACCCCATAGCAACTACTTTTGTGATGACTGTGACCATGTAATTCAGCCCCCAAATATAAGTGTTTTATTTTATCATCCTAATAGAGGAAAAAAAAAATTCTCTCCTATTTAATGAATAATAATATGCACTACAAAGAAGGTTTCAGGAGTGTATCCAACCAAATGTCCTTGCTCTCCAGTTACTGTGTGGATCAGACCATAAATATTATGACGGAACAAGTGTGTAAAGAATCTGCTTTTCGATAGTGGAAATGATGAAGCCTCTCAGAAAGCTGAATACACTAACACTGGGAGAGATTCTAATCTGAGGTACTCAGCATACAAAGCTTCTTAGTTCAACAGCAAATGTGTTTATGAGCTTCTGAAGACACCTATTCAACACCTCTAAGGTGCAAGGACTCATCCTTCTAAAATGGTGAAGTTTGTAAAGCAACAAAGTGGATCTTCAGTCATAGTTTCTTTCCACTTTCCACAGGACAGGCAGAAGCAAAACCACCACCACCAAAAGTTAAGTTAATATGTTTTATTTATAAATACAGATAATTTAAATACTATTAATATACTAATATATTTAAATATTGCTAATGAAGTTGATATACTTACTTCAGATTTCAGTAGTACAATACAGTGAGTGCTGCAAACGTTACATGTGATATTCAGCTGTGGAAAAATACAGCCAAGGCAGAAATATTTAAAATAGTGACAGATCATTATTTTAGCACAATTTTTTTGTAGTGATACTTGGCCAGGAGATTTAGAGACACTACTTGCATTATCTGACAGAGTGCAGTTCCTCTTTCTTCCATTCTTTTCTATTTTTCTTCTTTTTTTTTTTTCCCTCTACTGTGGAGAGAAGTATTCTGTTTTCCTGGCTCACAGAGGAAGGAAAAGCTTCAGTATTTGTATAGATGTCTCACTCTCCCAGAGTAGGAGGAATTTTTGCTTTCCTCTGTACTGCTGTAAGAACTCAGCATTTTTGTGGCTCACTTGATGGTTGTATTGACTATCCTGAACCTAATTTTCAATGTAGTGTTACAGATGGGAATATTCATGTGAGAGGTATTAAACTATCTTCAACTCAGCAACAAAGACATACTTTTTATTTCTGAATGTTTCTCTCTAAATGTCCTGCTATCTCTATAAACACAAAAACTAGTTATAGATTAGATTTGCATATTAAATAACAACACTATTGATATGATTACCTCATATTTGTATAGATATATAGATACCTCATAGATGTAGATGGAAAAATATCAGATCTGCTGAGAAAGTATAACTTTTGTTTGATTTTTCTCACATTGCCTATAGAAATAGCCTTTTAAACATAAAATCCAAAGCAAATTGTTCTCACGCTTCATTATTCAGACTGCTAAAATTTGGCCTGTATTTCTAAACAGAATTTACCTTGCTTAAGCTTCTAACCTCTGGATTTTGTGTAACTGGTGAGTTAATAAATTTTTCATTGTTAGACTTTTCTTCTTTACAAACAGTAACGGTAAATTTACAAACAGTAAATTTAATTTTATGTAGATATGTTGAATAAATCCAGCTTGTTAGTAAAGCAGAATTCTAGTTCTTCACTCACAGAAACACAGAATGGCTGAGATAGGAAGGGACTCTTGAGATCATCTAGCCCAAGCCCTCTGTTCAAGCAGATCAAGTAGAGACAGTTGTCCAGAGCCATGTCCCACTGGGTTTTGATCACCTCCATAGATGGAGACTTCGTAACATCTCTGGGCAACATTTTACAGTGTTTAATCACCCTCAGAGTAAAAAAAATAAAACAAAAAAAAAAACAAAAAAGTTTTGATTTGTTCAGGTAGAATTTTATAAGTTTTAATATGTGCCTCTTGCCCTGTCATTGAACACCACCAAAATAATCTTGTTTCTCTATTTATTCCCTCCTATCAAGCTTCTATATGTTGAAAACATCACCATGAGCCTTCTCTTTTTCTGGCTGAAGAATTCCAGCTCTCTTAGCCTTTTGTCATGGAGAGATGCTCCAGTCCCTTCGTCATCTTCATGACCCGTTTCTAGACTCTCTCCAGTATGTCCATGTCTCTCTTTTACTGAGGAGCCCAGAATTGGACACAGTACTCAAGGTGTGACCTCACCAGTGTAGAGGGGAAGGATTACATCTCAACATGCTGATAATGTTCTTGTTAATGTAGCCCAGGACACTGTTGGTCTTTTCCAGTATGAGGTTGCACTGCTGGTTCATGATAAGCTTGTTGTCAACCAGGACCCTGAGGTTCTCCTCTGTAAAGCTGCTTATCAGCTGTTTGGCCCCCAGCATGTATTTTTGCATGAGATTGTTTCTCCCTAGGTTCAGGACTTTGTGTTTCTCTTTGTTGAACTGCATGAGATTCCTGTGAGCCAAATTCTCCAATCTGTTAAGGTCCCTCTGAATGGCAGCACAACCACATTGTACTTCAGACAGTCCTTCCAGTTTTGTATCATCTGCAAATTTGTTATGGCTGCACTCTATCCCAGTATCCAAGTCATTGATGAAGATGTTGAACAGTATTGGCCCCATTATTGCCACCTAGGTACACCACTAGTGACTGGCCTCTAGCTAGACTTCATGCCACTGAACTCAGCTCTCTGGGTCTGGTTGTTCATCAGTTTTCAATAAACCTTACTATCTACTTTTCTAACCTGTGATTTCTCAGTCTGTATATGAAGATGTTAAGCTTTACTAAATTGTTACCCATTGTTCTCCCTTCGTCTGCCAAGCTAGTTACTTCATCGCAGAAAGCTACCAGGTTGGCTCAAGCTGGAACATAGGAGGTTCCACTTGAATATGAGAAAAAACTTCTTTACAGTAAGGGTGACAGAGCACTGGAACAGGCTGCCCAGAGAGGTTGTGGAGTCTCCTTCTCTGGAGACATTCAAAGCCCGCCTGGATGCGTTCCTGTGTGATCTGATCTAGGTGTTCCTGCTCCGGCAGGGGGATTGAACTAGATGATCTTTCGAGGTCCCTTCCAATCCCTAACATTCTGTGATTCTGTGAATGAACATGATTACCCTTTCATAGATAAATACTGACTACTCCCTTCTTGCCCTTCACATATTTGGATGTTTTCCAGGAGGTTTTTTTCCATCACATTCCTAGGGACAGAGGTGGGACTGAACCACCTGTCGTTGCCCTGAGCTTCCTTTTTGAACTTATTGAAGACAGGAGTAATGTTCTCTCATCCAGCCTTCAGGAATGTCTCCCAGCCACCGTGACTGTTCAAAGATAATTGAGAGGACCGTGCAATGACATCAGCCTGTTCCCTCAGCACTTAAGAGTGCAAACCATCAGGTTGAGAAGGACCTTAAAGATCATCTCGTTTCAACCCTCCTGCTCTGGGCAGGGTTGCCAGCCACTAGAGCAGGCTGCCCAGGGCCCCATCCAGCCTGATCTTGAATGCCTTCAGGGATGGGGCGTCCACAACTTCTCTGGACAACCTGTTCCAGTGCCTCACCACCCTCTGAGTGAAAATTTTCTGCCTAATATACAACCTAAATCTCCCCTATGTAAGTTTAAAACCATTCCCCTGCATCCTGTCACTATCAACCCCTTGTAAATAGT
Source organism: Pterocles orientalis (assembly GCA_011057875.1). Taxonomy (NCBI): domain Eukaryota; kingdom Metazoa; phylum Chordata; class Aves; order Pterocliformes; family Pteroclidae; genus Pterocles; species Pterocles orientalis. Next base: position 1,967,897 of record WKFP01014836.1, on the reverse strand, counting down.
CACCCCCCTCCTGTTTATAGGCTCCCTTCAAGTACTGGAAGGCTGCAATGAGGTCTCCCCGGAGCCTTCTCTTCTCCAAGCTAAACAAGCCCAGTTCCCTCAACCTTTCCTCATAGGAGAGGTGTTCCAGCCCTCTGATCCTCTTTGTGGCCCTCCTCTGGACCCGTTCCAAGAGCTTCTTGTGCTGGGGACCCCAGGTCTGGACACAGTACTCCAGATGGGGTCTCACAGGAGCAGAGTAGAGGGGGACAATAACCTCCATCTCCCTGCTGGCCACCCCTTTTTTAATGCAGCCCAGGACATAGTTGGCCTTCTGGGCTGCAACTGCACACTGCTGGCTCATGTCCAGCTTCTCGTCCACCAGGATCCTCAAGTCCTTCTTTGTAGGGCTGTTCTCAAGGCGTTCTTCTCCCAGTCTATGTAAGTACCTGGGATTGCCCTGGCCCAAGTGCAACACCTTGCACTTGCCCTTGTTGAACCTCATTAGGTTCTCATGGACCCACTTCTCCAGCCTGTCAAGGTCCCTCTGGATGGCATCCCTTCCTTCTATTGTATCAACTGCACCACTCAACTTGGAGTCGTCTGCAAATTTGTTGAGGGTACACTCGATTTGCTCATCTAAGTCGTTGATAAAGATGTTGAAGAGCACAGGTCCCAAGACAGACCCTTGAGGGACACCACTGGTGACCGGCCTCCATCCAGACATAGAGCCATTGATCACCCTAGGCTTCAAGGAGGATCTGCTCCATGATCTTCCCAGGCACACAGGTGACGCTCACCAGCCTGTAGTTCCCTGGGTTTTCTTTTCTTTTTTAAGAAATTAAAAATAGGAATAATGTTTCCCTTTTTCCAGTCACCAGGGACTTCACCCGACAGCCACAATTTTTCAAAGATGATGGAGAGTGGCTCGGCAACTACATAACCCAGCTCTTTCAGAACCCAGGGATGCATACCATCTGGCCCCATAGACTTACATACATTCAGTGTCATGAGGCAATCTCAGACTTATTCTGCTGTTACAGTGGGAGGGATTCTGCTTCTCTCACCCTCAGCTAGAGGTTCAGGGTCCTGACAGACATGGGAAGCCTGACCGCCAGTGAAGACTGAGGCAAAGCACTTACTGAGTACCTCAGCTTTTTCCATGTCTGAGGAAGCCAGTTCTCCTTTCTCATTTATCAGAGGGGGAACACTCTTCTTGGCTTGTCTCCTCCTGCCTATGTACCTGTGGAACCCCTTCTTGTTATTTTTCATGTCCCTCACTAAGTTCAGCTCCATCTGTGCCTTGGCTTTCCTGATCCTATCTCTGCACATCTGGACAACGCCCTTGTATTCTTCCCAGGCTACACAACCCTGCTTCCACTTCCTGCACATTTCCTTCTTTTCCTTCAGTTTGAGCTGCAGGTCCTTGCTCAGCCATGCCGGTCGTCCACCTCCTTTGCTTGATTTCTTCTGCTGAGGGATGGAGAGCTCTTGAGCTCTCAGAAGGGAGTCCTTAAAGAGCTGCCAGCTCTGTTCTGTTCCTATGCCCTTAAGGACAGTTTCCCAGGGGATCCCATTCAGTGATTCTTTGAACAGCTGGAAGTTTGCTCTCCTGAAGTTTAGGGTCCTGACTCTGCTTTTTGCCAGGCCCATATTCCTCAACATCACAAACTCCACCAGGGCATTTAGGACTATGTTTATTCCCTTGGCTACAACTTTGCATGGGGACCTTGTATAGCCAGCTAGGTGTGGTTCTCGGCTGTAATTTTGAAATCCTCCCCAGATTCAGTAAATTTCAGAACTGAATGCTGAATGTTACTGCATTCTTTGGTCCTGTGCTTATGACCTGTTAAACCACACTAAAATAACTATGATTCATATGATCCTCTTTGTTAAACAATACAAGCCTTGTCTACACTGCTGGTCAGTTCTTTCTATTGTTTCATATTTTTAAAATTTTGACCACCTGGAAATTTTAACCAGTAGTCATGGTATTTATCTCTTCATCTTTCTGGACCATGGAAAGAGACTCTGCATGTACTGCACTAAGAACGGATCTTTATGGCACTCCAGAAGGAACATCACTTGATAAAGACTTCCCATTTACTTTTCTCTTTATGTGGTTGCATGTAATGAGACAATGAGTTTGCATCATGCTTATTCTTTAACAGCTTGATGCATGGAATTCAGTTGTACGACTTAATGTACTGTAGTAACAGCTACCTTTATAAAATCAAAATCCACTTTCGTAAAAATTATCAAGTTTGAAAACAAAGTCATGGTATGACAACAGATCACCTCTTTGTAATCATTTGCATGAAAATATTAAAAAAGTGCTTTCATTCTGAACACTGCCTTTGTAATAATTGTGTTGTTATATTTATTATTGCTGATTCTCATAGCATATTTCTTCTATGTGCAAACAAATATGTATTTTTATCTCAGCATGTAGAAGTAAAGATTATTTCTGGTATAATCATTGTCATCAGGAGTAAAGGTTTTGTAGCAGAAATTTAGCAACTTTTTCTTACCTGCATTAGGTCTGCGATAGCTGAAAGAGCAAAGTGGAGTTAGCAATTCACTTATGGCAACATCTGTCTCAATATGCAAAAGAGCTTTTACTGATGAATCTACAGATATATATATGCCGTGAAGTTGGATGAAGCCTGGCCTTAGCTTTGATGAAATTTTAATCTCGCTCTCAGCTTTACAGCAACCAAATTCTTTACTGGGTTTTAATAAGAGTTAAAATCTTAACAAAACTAAAGTTTATAAATCATCTAACCTAGATCAGATCTCTTACAGGAACTCAGTCACAGATCTTATGCAGTGATTTTGCTCCTTGAGGCATTTCTTTTCTAGATAAATGAACATTTGCTTTAAACAAGGAGACAACAAAAAATCCCTTCCCTCTTTTCAGAGTTAGGTTAAATTAAATTGAAGAAGATTTTTGAAATATCTTACTTGGTTGTTTATTTCCTTGTTTTGAAAAAAAAAGATTTAGTAATTGTTTCATATTACTTTTACATATGAATGCAGTGATTGTTTAGCTGTTTACATCTATAATACATACTAAACCCTGACAAAGACAAAGATATATTAGGAGGGAAATTTTTTAAGATGGAATTTAATTAAGATTGTATTTTTCCACTTTTGCATGGGAGTCATCTACTAGTATTACTAAGAACTCTTTTCTCTTACAATTAAGAGTGAAATAAATTATTTTAGTTCACACATGTATGTATTTTTCATAAAAAACATTAAATAAAAATTTTAAATCCAACATTTCAAATGGAAAGTAAAATTTAGTTTGATGGCATTGGATTTTATTTTTTTAAAGTTCTTACCTTTTTTTTCTCTATCCCTCCACCACCCCAAAAAAACAAAGAGCAACATATGAGCACAAAAGCCTTAGTTCCCTCATTCGTCTCTAACACAAAATTAAAGGAATTTTAAAAGTGTTGTCTTGGTCCCAGCTCATACTTCTGTGTAAAAAATGGCTAGGGAACAAGCTTGAACACTAAAATTCTTGATTGTTAACCCCATTGAATTGTCAACTCTGAATTGCTTCAGACAGCTCTCTCTCAGATAAATCTGCAACAGAGGTGCTATCCTTAATCAGGTGGAATGTGACCTATCAACTCCACTGGGCCTCAGGGACAGCGATTGTTCTCTTGTTCTCTTTTATTACCAGTATAGTCATAATCTTTGAATTGAAGCATTTTTTTTCCTTTCAAACCATTTTATCAAAGCCTGAAACATTTCAAACAATAGCAAAAGCTTTACAGATATGTTTCACTGAAAAAAAAAGCAAAAAATCAAAACCCTGTCAGCATTTTTGAGTAACTTGTGTTATTCCAGTAGACCATTGCACAGACAGTGTTCCAGATCAAAAGGTCACTTTGTTTCCCTCTCTCCTAACATGCCTATACAGCTTGCTGATATGACTCCAAAAACCACCTTCTTGACAGTTTCCTTTGAGACCAAAGTAGAAGTAATCAAATCACAAGGAATTGCTTTCTCTGTTTGCCTCAAAGACTGCTGGCACCAGTGGAGCTGGCACATCTCTGTGCCCACAAAAGCTGCTCTGTCACTCCCCTCTTCAGCTAGACAGGGGAGAGAAAATAGAATGAAAGGCTTGTAGGTTGAGGTAAGGGCAGGGAGAGATCACTCACCAATTACTGTCACAGGCAAAACAGACTCAAGTTGGGGAAAATGAATTTAATATATTACCAATCAAATCAGAGTGGGATAATGAGAAAATAAAAACAAATCTTAGAAACATCTTCCCCTCACCCCTCCCTTCCTCTTGGACTCAACTTTACTCACAAATTCTCTACCTCCTTCCCTGGAGTGGTGCAGAACGATGAGGAACGGGGGTTGTGGTCAATCCATCACACGTTGTTTCTGTTGCTCTTTGCTCCTTAGGGGGAGGACTCCCCATGTGCTTCCCCTACTCCAGTGTGGGTCCCCCATGGGGTCCCAAGTCCTGCCAGCAAACCTGCTCCAGCCTGGGCTCCTCTCTCCACGGGTCCACATGTCCTGCCAAGAACCTGCTCCAGTGCGGGCTTCCCACAGGGACACAGCCTCCTTTGGGTGCATCCACCTGCTCTGGCATGGGGTCCTCCCCGGGCTGCAGGTGTATCTCTGCTCTACCGTCACCCTCCATGGCTGCAGGGGCACAGCTGCCTTACCATGGTCTCATCACGGGATGCAGGGCAATCTCTGCTCTGGTGCCTGGAGCATCTTCTCCCCCTCCTACTTCACTGACTTTGGTGTCTACAGGGCTGTTTCTCTCACATATTCACACTCCTCTCTCCAGCTGCATTTGCTGTTGTGCAGGGTTTCTTAAATACGTTATCACCACTGATACTGATGGGCTCAGCCTTAGCCAGTGGTGGGTCCATCTTGCAGCCAGCTGGCATTGTCTCTATCGGACATGGGGGAAGCTTCTAGCAGCTTCTCACAGAAACCACCCCTGTAGCCCCCTCCGCCCACTAGCAAAACCTTGCCACAGAAACTCGAAACACTCTATCAATTAATAAAGAAAACAACAGTCCCTTTCTCTGGCCAAGGAAACTTGGAAATTCTATCAGCATTTCTTCTAAAGAAACCAGACGCTTGTTGCTAACTGATACGAGTCAATCTCTCCCTGAAGGTACAAGGGAGATATTCAAGTCAGTGAATATCTATGTTTAAGCAACTGATTACAGTACTGAGTTTTAAGAAATATAAATATCATCCCAATTGACTTTTGTGGAGCCAGGATGTTACTCCCCATTTGTAAGGGCTTCTTATTTTTTATAACTACATTGGAAGAATATTGTCTAAATATCACCAGTTAGGCAACAACTAAGAATCAACTGTAAAGTAAAACATCAAGAAGTGATACTAGAAACTGAGTCCAGCCTCTGGTCAGTATAGCCAAATAACCTGACTAAAGGTAGATGCCAATCTGGAACAGGTGTTTGGCCTACAGTCTTTAAAAGGATCCTAAAAATATGTGTCTAGTGCCATTGGAAAAATGTCTTTTACACCAAACTGCAAATATGACACAAAAACTGTGTGAACAGCATGGGGCTACACAGAATACTTTCTGGTGATTTCAAATGGCAATTCATGCTGAAGTGTGGGCAATTGTATCAGGTCTTGTGTGTGCAGAAAAAAAAAAAAAGAAACCTCTTCAAGAAGATATTTGTCTTGTCTACCTCAAACATATTTTGTGAGAAGATGAACTGTTCTCAGGAGGACCCACAGGCAGACCTTGTAAGAGCACCTGGCTTTCAGTAGTTGTTCACACACTGTACCTGGAGTACGGTGATCTAAGAAAATTACCTTGAGATGTATGAAGAAGTTACCTCATAAAGAGAATAATAGGAAGTGTTTAGAAAACACTTCACTCTTTATACAAAAACAATGAGTGGCAGCTAAAGAGAAGATAAAAAGCACTTTTAAAAAAAAATCTTGCATTCTGAAACTTTTTAAGGCTTTTTTTTCCTTTTTTTTTGGTTAAATGAGACAACAGAAGCTAATGAAAACTGTATTCCTAAGACAAGAGAAGAGGGGAGGGGTGTTTTACAAGGAAAAATGTAACAATTAATATAGTTTTACTTAGGGAGTAAAGAAAACACAGAACATTGAAATAGTATAGCATGTTCAAGGTCAAAGGATGCTGAAATTTTCAGAGGTTAATTAAGAAAAAATTATAGGGATCTGAGATAGAATAGAATCATAGATTCATAGAATGGTTTGGGTTGTAAGGGACCTTAAAGATCATCAAGTTACAACCCTCCTGCCATGGGCAGGGACACCTTCCACCAGACCAGGTTGCTCAAAGCCTCATCCAGCCTGGCCTTGAACACCTCCAGGGATGGGGCATCCACAACTTCCCTGGGCAACCTGTTCCAGTGTCTCATCATCCTCATAGTAAAACATTTCTTCCTAATATCTAATCTAAATCTACCCTCTTTCAGCTTAGAATCATTACCCCTCATCCAATTACTACACTTCCTGATGAAGAGTGCTTCCCCATCTTTCCTGTAGACCCCCTTTAAGTACTGGTAGGCTGCTATAAGATGTCTCTGCAGCCTTCTGTTCTGTAGGATGAACAACCCCGACTCTCTGAGCCTGCTCTCATAGGAGAAGTTCTTGCTCCAACAGGTCCATGTCCTTCTTATATTGGGGACCCCAGAGCTGGACACAGTATTCCAGGTGGAATAGAGGGGGAGAATCACCTCCCTCGACCTGCATTGATTATATGGCAGCAATCTATTATTAAATAACGTGGACTTCTTTTTATATTCAGAGTGGAATCATGAGAACCAGATGGACTGAAAGGCCTTTCTATGGAATCACATTTGCTTCTTATTGCCTATTCAAATAATTCTCTTTCTAGACCTTTCTTCCAAAGATAGTTCCTGCAAGCCCTTCAAAATTGCAGAATCCCATTAGAGATCCTCAGACTGTATCCAAAACCTGACAAAGTCAATGGGAATGTTCTTACTGATTACAGTGTTTTGTTTACAGTCAAAGGACATTCGTGTTGAAGCTCATAATTCATTGCTATCTGTCATATACATTGCTATCTGTCAATACAGGTATATTTCTTTAAGTATCCAAATAGTTTCAGATATTATAAGGCCAGTGGTCTGTGATAAATTAACCTCACCTCTTTTACATATCACAAGACACATAAATTAGTCAAGTCAAATCACACGTGTATCCAACACAAGTACTCAGACAAAAATTGCTACACAAATACAAGATAAGTACTACTAAGTATTACTTCAGTAGACGAAAATGTGAAAGTAACACAAATGAAAAGCTGAACAAGGTAGCACAGGTTTCAATGAACATGTGACAACCAGGTCTGCTTGAGGATTAAACAGCTACCCATCCACATTGCCTGTCTGTGTACCGTGTATGTTCCTCTCAAAGTTTTGGGGGCATATCTGCAGGTCCCTAAGGGTTTGCTGTCCTTCCAGCATGGATTTACTTGCAGTACAGACTGATTAGAGAGAATCCTACGCCTCTAGCTACATCACTTGTGCTTGTGGGAGGCAGGGAGGAAGGAGAAGCTGATGCCCTTCTGCAGACACTCTAGCGTTCTTCAGAGAAAGCTCAGACATGATCTGACACAGGACAGATGACATGTGCAAACAGCTTGCACTTGGGTCATGTATTTGACCAGGACTGTGTATTGGAAACAACCAGGGATCCAGGCTGCTCTCAGGTACACTCTCTCAGCTACAATAAAGATTCAGTCAGTTAGATCAGTTTTTCAGGCTGGATGAGGCTTTGACAGGCTGAATGAGGCTTTGAGCAACCTGGTCTAGTGGAAGGTGTCCCTGCCCATGGCAGGGGGGTTGGAACTCGATGATCTTTAAGGTCCCTTCCAACCCAAACCATTCTATGATTCTATGATTCTATGGTCCTGATGGGAGCTTGTCTTTGCAGTTAGTTTTGTGACCAAGACAGCACTTTTACTTATGTGGCTATTGAGTCAAGAATAGCATATTTCAGAAATTCTCAATAATGAGCCTGGTAACGTTTCTGGAAATATAAAATAAATAAAAATACAATACTAAGGTAATGGAGGAGTACATGCAACTCTAAACCTATTGGTTTCCTGATTTATAGTTTCCTGGGACTTCTTATTTTCTGAAAATCCAGTGTATTCAAACTTTTCTCACATTTAATGTTACTGTAGCTGAGCAACTGTCATCCTGCTGGTTATTTTATAACCACCATTTGCTGCCTACACCTATGTATCTTTAGCTGGTAAACATCTGTTATGTTTCAGCATCAGTTTTCTGCTTTTCCTATACTAGGACTTTTTCATTATCAAAGAAATACAAAACAACACAGAGTCTTGTTATGTACATGTACACCAGACGTGTGTAATTTTCCATAACCACAAATAAGAGCTTGAATAACCTTGATCTTCTGTTCTGTCATATTGTTTTTAAGCTGATATAACACCACTGACATCAATGGACTTACCCCAGTATGAAATTGGTGTAATGGAGTGGAAAATCATTGCCAAAATCTCTAAGGGGATATTCAAAATTTCCTTTACTGTAAGCTGTGTATTAGACTGGAAGATCCATCTTCCATGTTTTGATGTGTATATCAAATGATGAAGAACTGTAAAACACTCCAAATAGGAAGCTAATCATAACCTTTTTTAATTAAACATTAAATATTTCATTTTAAAATTGTCTGGTTTACTGTATCTAAGTATCTACTCAATGTCACAATTAATTTTAACTTTGGAGAAAAATACAATGTTTAGCAATTTAATTGGCTACCAGAGTCAATATAATTTGTTGAAATATAAATGAAATGAGTTGTTTTGTCTTTTTCAACTAAATGATATATGGAAAAGGAGTTGTATTTGTGACCACCTTTTGTTAAGTTTTATTTCATAAACCTTAGTGTACATGTAAGTACCGGTCATAGATAACTCCTAAATTAGTAAATTTGTACGGGTCTTTGTATTTTTCAAGTAATTTTCCTGAGAGAAACCAGATTAGACTGTCATTATTTTCTTTCCCTAATTATGAGATCAACATATGTATGAAGTGGAAAATAAAGATATTATGTATTTGGTCAGTTTCATTCTTCATTTCCTATGAATTTCTGTTGCAAGATGATGAAAATATGAACCACAAACCACTATTTATTTTAAAGCAAAGAGTGACACACATGGCTTTATTTTCTTTTTACCTTTGCAAAAAGTGAATCTAGATTTCAAAGCAAAAATAATAATGGAGCAGAATTGCATTGGTGGGTATGGTTGATAACAATGTGGTTTTTGACCACCTTGTGAAATTTTATTCCGGTTAGGAAGAGCTTTGTCAAACTGTTGTGTATAATTTATTTTATTCTTCTACTACTTCATACTGAAAAGAGGCAAGATCCTGCTTTTTTTTTTAACTATCAGTGAATAAAACATTTCCTGAATACTTGAACTTCCTTAAGAAGGAAAACTTTCTTTTCTATTATTTTTTTTCTGTCAGCATTCCTTTTCACACAGAAAGTACTGTTTATAGTCTCGATAACTTTCATTTAAAAATTTTTACTCATAAAAAACCTAGGAAAAACTTTGAACTATTGGTGAAAATATTCTCTCTTAAGAGAAATAAAGGTGTAGACAAAAGAAAGGAAAACATGGGCGGGGGCGTGGGGACTAAACACCCCCCTCCCAAAAAAAACCCCACCAAGAATAACAACTGTGTGTCCTTTTGTAAAACGTAACTAGAAACACGAACCTGAGAAAGTTCCACAGACATCGGTAGTGGTTTTGTGGATATTTTTCACTTGACATGGGGTAGTTTGCATGTCCTAAGTATGGAAGGTTTAATTCCCTGTCTCCTGTACTTTGTCATGTCATTTTCCCCTGGGAAATGTGCTCTCACATCAGAATTGTCCATTCATTTGTAGTCACACTTTTATGTTTGTTTCATGGAAGGGAGTGAGGATGTAATGGGCAAGGCAGGAGAGACTGTTAACAGTGTCCTAATTTGCTTTCTCAGCATCAGAAATGACTGTGAGGAAAAGTTTCTGGTGCAGCTCTGCAGAGAATTATGGCAAATTATTTACTCTTTCCAACCATTCACACTGATGTACCTCTGTTGACTTTGGTTTCAGATAGTATTTATGGATGATATTCAATCTGGGTGTTTTCTGTTCTTCCAGCTTGCTTCCAGAGAAACCCAAAGTCAGATTTCAGCAGGGATTGTGGTCGTCTGCTTGAATTGTACCAATCTGGGATCATCCTATTCTTACTTGTCTGTGCATCTGAAAACGTCAGTAATTTCAGCTGGCATTTTGGTTGCCTAGAGACTTAGGCCTGGGTCCTAATTAACTACTTCAATTTAGGTTTTGTGTCTGATTTTGATTAAGAATATCTGGAAGAGAAAGTTTTGTTTTCTCCAGATACATTTTTTATTTTATCTTCATATTCTTTGAATATAATTCATTTCCTCATTATTCTTTATTTAATGACTATTTTGTTTTGTCAATAGCTATAGAATATCTTTGTTAAATTAAAATTACATTTGTAGTAGTTTCTTCTCTACTTTTCATCACTCTTGTAAGTATCAGTATAAAAATATATGTGTTCATAATTCCTTAAATACAGTCACCTTTGAAACACAGTTTTCTGCTTTGTACTTGTAAAATTATGGTAGCTATTGTCAATTCCTTCTTGAAAAAAGTAGGTGAGATGAAGGTTTTGAAGTAATGCTTGAATGTATGCTAATACTATGTGTGTCTAGCTCTGTCTTGAAATATTAGTGCTTCTTTACTCCGCCAACAGGATTCTTTCTTTATTTTTTATTTTTTATTTGTTTTGATTAATCTGACAAAACTATCCTGGACCCTGTTCTACTGCTTGGTTTAAGACAAGCTAGTGCTGTTCTGAATTGTTCCAGGGGCAGAGTAGTGAAAAAACGTCTCTGGATATTTCTCAGTGAATTTTAGTCTGCATGTGCTAGCCTAACCCTGCACACCTTTGAGACTTAAAATACACAAAGCCTTCTCATTTGGGCTCATGCTACAGGGGAAAATTTTTATTGTTTAGTTTCTTCTCATTACCCGCTAGCTGGCAGTCATCCTGCAGATTTTCGATCACTGGCACTGTTCATGTGAGTGTTCTTTAGTATAGTATGGGCAAAATCAGTTTTATTCATTCAGATTTCTTAAGTAAACTGTTCAAGTTATCCTGAAACAGACCAGAGAGTGCTCTGACACAGTGCTGCTAGGAAAAGTGTGAACTGCCCCTAACAAGGGACTGGTGATGTGCAGCCAGGGATGCAATTATTTTTTCCTTTATTCTACTCAGTTTCACACTGGCCAAACCTTGATTTGATACTAGTAAACTTTCTGAGTTAGTCTAATTTTAGTTAGGACAGTTCTAGAATTCCCCATCAGCTGCTTTGTACTGTGGAAGGACAAATAGACTTCAGCTGGACAATTTATAAACACATACATCTACTTATGCAGCTGAGTAAGAGCTGGCACAACTGAGCTTTAACAGATGTCCAGATTTCAAGATGCTGGGCCTAGTTTGTGCCTTGCACTGAAATAGAAACTAGCAGGACTGGAGATAAATCCAACCTTCTTATCACAGGGTCTTTAGAAAAATGTTCTTTTTTCACTTCGTATGATTCTGATCACATAATTTCTTTTAGCAGAATGATTGAGACCCTATTCTACAGACTCATGAATATCAAGGTGTTAGTAAAGGGTTTACTAAAAAAGAAGAAATATTGTTAACTTTTGAAGCTGTCATTAGCTGTTCATAAATGAATACTTTTCTAAAGGATTCCATTCAATCATGTATTTTTAGAAGACTCTGTGATATTAAAAATGTATCATAAGGAGAAAAAAATCTAATAACTGACAGAGGTCACAGTTGCATAAAAAGAATTGAAAAATGGAAGAATGTAAGAAAGAAAGAGCCACATCCAATCATGGAGGAGACAGATACATCAGTGCAAAGTTGTCACAGTTCAGCTCAGGATCAAGCTGGCTGCAGGAATCATCATAAATATCTGACATGTTGAGGTTAAAGAAAGTATCTTAGTATTACAAAGACTTGGTAACAGAATGTACAGGTTTGAGAGTACAGATTTGCTGAATACTTCAAACTCCTAGGCTTTTTCTATTAAGTGATAATTATTAACAGTATACTTTTTGTTACCTAATTTACTTTAGAGATGATAGGGCTTTAAAATGATTTCATTCTTAGTTTAATTTTGTTAGTAGAATTGTGAAAGGATGGATAATTTTAAGGAGGAGTTTTATTCAATATTGTGATTTACTATTAGACATCGTCTAACATTTAGAGATAAAAATTGTCTTGGAAGATTTCAAGTTAATAAATTTTGCTTATGGTAATTCTTAATCTAGAAATCTATCAATGTTTTTGTAGTATGATAGTAGTAAGAAAATACATTTAAAAAAGAATAAAGCAACTGAAAATGTTTCTTCTGAAAATGTAAGATAGTGTAAGGTCAGCACAAGATACCAGCTAATGTACATTACAGCTTTGTAAACCTTGGGTTCTCTGAAATTTGAAGTTCTCACAATGGGAAGAAATGCATCAGCTTACATATTGAAAGGGATTTTCTTATTGTTTCTGCTGATCTGTAAACTCCAAAAAATTGTTTAAGGTTATAAATGTCTTTATTAAAATTATTATTTCAGCCTAATTTATTTTAACAAGAATTGTAATGTATTCTGCCCTATGATCTCTTAGCTTGAAACGCTGCCTGTTGTTCCATTATTCCACCATCCATTTGCAGATAACAATACATCAGAACCTTTTTCTTGCTGCAGAAACAATGCCCTTTATTTGAGAAAGGACATTGTTTTGACAGATAAAGTAGGCATTTGATAAATTGGAACAGGTTCTGAATTATTTTGAGGGGAATGTGTGCTACATCTGTCTGCTGATTTTCCACTGAAGCAGTGCTTAACTTTCTTGTCTGTTCGTGATTTATTGAGCTGCAGAAAAGGTTAGGAAAATTTCATGGCTCTTCTCTTATAATTTGTAAGTGAATCAAAAAGCATTTGTTACTGTTTATGATACTCAAAAGACAGAATTATCCCAAAACAAAGACTGTAGTGACAACAACAACAAAGGTAAACAAAATATGATCTTCTAAATTATTAATAATACAAATACAACACAGAAAACCAATTCAGCTGTTCAAACAAATGTAATGTTAATAAAGCTTCAAATGTCTACCTAGACACATTTTTAAAGGTTAAATTAATGTAAAAATGGCCACTATTAAAGAGTTAATTACAAGGAGTCTTGTTACAAATATGTTTCCAAAATACTTTCATAGTTTTTTAGTATTTATCAATAACTTCCTACAAACTAATGTAAAATACTGGCCAGAAAAATGTCAAAGTATTTATATTATTCAGTGTTCAGGTCTGAATGTAATTGCTGGAATAGAGACTATTTTTTGTTGTTAGATGTTCTAGGGGATCCCATCTGACCTGCAAATGCTGGAAAGTCCATTACATATGGATATCTTCAATAACCTACGACATTTCAAATAATATTAAATGCCTATATTTAGGTAACCAAATCGAGCTATATGGATGAAATCCAGCTTCAGACTGTTGATCCTGAAATTTAGGTGTTTCAATGCAGGTGTTCAGCTATGAGCCAGGTTTTTAAGCCCTCAATACAGTTAAAGGAGAGTTTATTAATATGTCCAGTGTTGCCTGGCGACCACTGTAAGTCACACTTTTAAGGGCTCCATAGAGTCATCTGAATATTGCTGTCTAGTCTTATTTGAAACTTTTTAGAATGTCAAAAATATCTGTATTAGACAAGGGAAGATTAAAAAAAAAATAAAAAAAAACCCCAAAAATAAACCCACTGTGTTCTGAACCAGCAGCTTCAGGCCAAGTGGAATAACATAGGGTATTTCAGTTGACACTGTATGCTTGTCCCATCAGTCCTGTGCACATGCCTTTGGCAACTCCAGGGGTTGTAAATGGCATGAGATACCGCTGCAGAGTGTGCAACTGAATGAAGCACTCTTAACTGCTCTGAAAAAGAATCAAGGTGAGTGCTAGTTGACTAAACATAGGTGCACAGTAACATCTGAGATTCCCATTATTATGCCTGACATCCAGCTGCTGTTTCAGAGGAACATGCATCTCCCTTAGGTCCTTTTTCATGTCTACCTTTCTTACATAGATGTCTTACTTCCTTTGGGCACTAGGTACCTAACTGAACAATCAAATTCAACTCCTAGATTTCTCTCTTTGGAGTAAAAAAAATATGTCCCTGCCGAGGAACAACTCATTCCACATAACTAAACACTTATTTAAGGGTGGGATTAAGTAAAGCTTTGGAGTACAGAAGAAACCTATGGTAATTATACACCTTACTGATGATTGAGGCTGGAGAAAGCCACTAGTTTTATAATTTTATTTGTATTAAAATAATTTTGATGCTTTCTATTTTTCTCCTTTTTTATGTCCATTCTCCTTATGCTAGATGATACACAACCACATCATAGTATTAGATATATACAAAAATAAAGAACAATTGATGAGATGTCTCTGCAGTGTTCACAAGGTGTATCCCTTTCATTCACTGAAACACAGCTGCTGTGTATGGCCTTTCTTCTTACACTTAACCCTCAAAAGTGAAACTTGCTGGTTTGCTTTCTTCTCCTATCAACGCTTTGCTGTTGATGTAACTCTCATGCTGTATATTTAAATATTCTTTACATCATTATCTGGGTGGTACCAGGTTTACTTTGATGAAGCTATAAATTCAGCTTGTTGAATTGTTCAGAGTTTCCAGAATTTTTCTGCTACATCAAACAAATGGCTCTTCTAAGTTCTCTGTTGAAAGCTAGGAGAGACATTTTTTTAGGCTAGTGTTCATTCTACTAACTTTATCTGAAACAGCTAGCTTAAGCTAATTGTACTTGTATCTCTATAGTTAGTGGATCTAAAGAACAATACATACCAGACTGAGACTTAAGACACCAAAGAGATATCGGTCTGTGCAAATACCTTCATCTGTTGATCACTAGGACAGTCTCAAAGTTACTAGTTGCTTATTTTAGCATGGACAAGGAACTTCTAGACATCTCATAAATCTCAGACATATGGGGCATTTTATTAGTTTCCCACTCTTTTTTTTTCCTTAGGCTTTGTATTCAATCATGTTTTTATTTCAAGCTTTTACTAAGAAGTCAGAAAAAGGAAAAAGATGGCATCCACTAATCTTCACTATTGCTCACAGGTAGTCCTGTGGGTTTTCTAAGGAAGCCACACATTTTAATATTATTAAAAATGTGTATCAGTATTGTGTCCCCAACTTGTACCATAAGATGTACCATAAGATGACACATAATACAGTGCAACTTTTGAGCAAAAGTTTGGGTGACTGCATAAATTCATGATGTTCGTGGCCTAAGTTTGATGAAGTTTGGCCTTCTGAGTTCAATGGGAATGATCCAACAACTAAGATTTCCATTCCCAATTCATAGAATCATAGAATCATAGAATGATTAGGGTTGGAAGGGACCTTAAAGATCATCAAGTTCCAACCCCCCTGCCATTGGCAGGGACACCCTCAACTAGACCAGGTTGCCCAAAGCCTCATCCAGCCTGGCCTTGAACACCTCCAGGGATGGGGCATCCACAACTTCCCTGGGCAACCTGTTCCAGTGTCTCACCACCCTCATAGTGAAAAATTTCTTCCTAATGTCTAACCTAAATTTACCCTCTTTTAGCTTATACCCATTACTCCTTGTCCTATCACTACACTCCCTGGTAAAGAGTGCCTCCCCATCTCTCCTGT
>WKFP01014836.1:1893743-1952045 GCA_011057875.1 Pterocles orientalis | reverse complement strand
GGGTAATGGGTATAAGCTAAAAGAGGGTAAATTTAGGTTAGACATTAGGAAGAAATTTTTCACTATGAGGATGGTAAGACACTGGAACAGGTTGCCCAGGGAAGTTGTGGATGCCCCATCCCTGGAGGTGTTCAAGGCCAGGCTGGATGAGGCTTTGAGCAACCTGGTCTAGTGGGAGGTGTCCCTGCCCATGGCAGGGGGGTTGGAACTTGATGATCTTTAAGGTCCTTTCCAACCCTAATCATTCTATGATTCTATGATTCTATGATTATGATAAAACTAATATATTTACTAGTTGTTCAACAACTCTCTATCTAATAATTAAAGAGAAGTGATTCTAAAAGATAACTTAACTGAAGACTTCAAATGTTTCTTTCAGAAAGCTAAAGACAAACATTTGAGCTTTTCAGCTTCATTTTCCTCTTTTTTATTCCCCCTAACTACAGCCATTAGCTGAATTTTGCTTGAATTTACAAATATTTTCTGGTGGATACATTTTTTATTTGGGAGGAGGGAGGAACAAACTGTCTGCACTTACTACTCCATCATGTTGAAAACAAAACAAAACAAAACAAAACAAAACAAAACAAAACAAAACAAAACAAAACAAATCAAAATATATCCTTTAACAGGGGACTTAAGGTTCTTTCTCTAGCTATATTTACTTACCCTTCCGGTGGAAATTGTCATCCTCTGTCAGCTGTGTCAATGAAAGAGAGATTTTCTGTTTCTCAGACATTCCCAAATGTAGCAGCTGAGGTGCAAAAAATGCATACAGTGCTAACAGAAATGGCAGAGAATGGGATATGTAGAAAGAAACAAGAACAGGAATGGATGCCACCCAGGTACACTGTCCCTTCTCTGTCACTCCTGCCATAAGGGTGGTAGTTACTGTCAGTAGAAGGAGGAAAATAGGTGAGACAAAAATATTTCAAACTTTTCAAAACTAGTTGTAATATTTATGACTAGCTCTCTGTGACCTAGAGGAGAGTGGCGGGAGTGGGGGGGGGGGCGGGCAGGGGGAAGGGCAGGGGACAAAAAGCAACCCCAAGACAACAAAAAAAAATACCATGAAAAACTTATACCTTACTTCCATTCTTCAGCTTTCCCAACTCAGTCTCACACACCAATACAATGCATGAAGCATAATAGTAGAATTGATTTGAAAATACTCGTGCTACTCCACTAGAATAGAGTTGTGGATGGCTAAGAGACAGGTGCCTTTTTCTGCTGTTTGCGAGTTGTCATCGTAACATCTGCTCGGACTGCCTGCTCACATTGCTCTGCACTCTAGTCTTCTGAATGTGTCCTGAAATAGTGAAGGTCAAATCTTGCTTTTGTTTTCAGTGACCTCTGTGATTAATTTACAACCAAGAGGTATTGAGGTGACTCATTTATTGTTCAAATCCATATTCCCCTCTGTGTTTCAGCAAACATCCTGGGAAGGCTGCTGAATGACTAATAAAAGGCTTATGTTCAAAGGCAGAAGGAAATTCAGAAGGAAGCAAGTGACTGTAGAGCTGGTAATGTGATGTTATTGTTAGGTCTGGAATGGCATTTTCATTCTAAGCAGCATTTTCAAATGTTTTTCATTTCACTACCTGTCAGAAGGACATTTCTCATGTTCGTTCTGCCCCTCAAAGCAGTATTTTGGAAAGATTGATAAAACCCCATTGAGCTATATGTGAGAATTTAATATTGAAAATGTGTTTTCACTAGCTAGGGAACTATTCAGTGTCCTCTCTCATTCACAGATAATTCAGTATGTTTTATTTAGAATACTGTTAGAACTCATTCTACAAAGCCAGTTAACTTTTAGTGAAGTTGATGTTAGTAGAAGTATGCACAATGTTTCAAGCTACATTTGTCAAGAGCTCAGAACACCTTCCCATGCCTTATTTGCTGACCTTTATTTTTGGAAATACAAATCAAATTTTTATTTAAAAAATCCCAAAGAGTTTTCAGTTGCTTAAAGATCTCTTGTCTCCCTGTGTATCTCTGTAGAGTTTATGTATAATGAACACCTAACATATGGTATCACACAGGGATAAACTGAAAATGGACCACATTTTACAGAATCATCAAATACTGAATCTTTTTATAGCTCAAATCATGGCAGTGGAATACATCCTTCCATTACCACCTTCTCCATTAACAGAGGGCTAATACTTTTTCAGTATCAGTATGTGTTGTTAGCTTGTTTTTTTTTTTTTTGCTCAGTTTGCTTTCTAATCCAGAAAAGGGTTAGGCAGGTGAACAATGTGGATCTGTGAGGAACAGTGACCTTCTATCCCTGTCAAACATAAGTAGATTTTCTCCTAAAACAGACTTTGTGTCAGAAACAAAAAAAAAATATACGACCTGTTAAGCCGGGACAGTTGACTATGTCTCTATTCCCTAGCTGCCTATCCCACTTCTGGAAGATGCCACAAGAGGAACAGGAAGTGCTGAATTGCTCTTCAGCATTTTCTTGAGCGTACAGCCAGTCACATTAAGGCAAGCTAATGCTCAATTCAAGTTTCTTTAACACATCAGCCTTGATTAAGAAATAGGTTTTCATTCACCTGCCTTTGCCATAGGGACAGTAGCCTCCAATATTAGGCTGGGGCAGGTATATGGGATGAAAAATGCTTTAGTTTAATACAAAGCAAAATATGTGTCAACACTCAATGTAAATTGGCATAGCTCAGGTCACTAGCAGAGGGTCTAACTACACATAAAAAAAAAAAAAGAAAGAAAGCACAAAAGCCAAAAAAACAAATCAAAACAAAAAGCTAGGAACTCTTTGTGTCATCCATAGGTTTAAAGCTCTTTAAAACCAGATCACTCCATTATAGTCAATAATGCTGAGAAACAAAAAGAAAAAAAAGTTTGAGCTTTATCTGATTTATAGAATTATTATTATTATTATTATTATTATTTTCACCACTGTGTAAGCTGTCATCTGATAGAAATCTGCTATTTGTCTATTACAGAAAAAAATAAATTTCTCTGGCAAACTTGCCATCTGACACTGTGGAAAACTCATGAGACGTGAACTACTCAAAAGAAAATAATTTTAAATTATTTCACTGTGAAGACTGATAGTGATGCTATGATAGTGATTATAAATTACTGATAATGATTAGGTTTTCAGCACTTATCTCATAGTTCCTTTAAACTAGATAATTGTTTAGAAAACAACGATTTGGGTTTAGTCATACATCTCTGCAACATTATCTTTGCTTTCTTTTTCTGGACTTTATCTCAGTTCAAAACCAACTCTCATATGCACAGAAAAATGAAAGGGTATACTGCATGGCAATGGAAAGCTCAAGGCTTAGTTTTCACCAGAGGTATACTGAGAATACACTAACCAAAACATGGTAAATGCATTTTGGGGAAAAATGTGATGAGAGCAAAAGGAAGAGAACACAATAATGGTATAAGGATGCAAAGTAAAGAATACCATTCTCTCAAGTAAAATTGATCAGCCTTTACAACCTTGCTGAGTTTGTTATTTGAGAGAAAAGTGTTGCCACTGAATAAAAGTGTACATACGGATGTATTCAGAAATTAGAAATTGATAAGATTGATAAATCGGGACAGTTTAAAACCTAAAACTTTATTAAATTCATTCATTAACAGCACACTTCTTGTTAATGGCTACTTCTCATACCTTATTAACCATCTGTCATGGTTTATAAAACCACGGGGACAGTTTTTGCTAAACACCTGGTGGGCTGAGGCAGGGACAGGGTCTCACTCACCACTCTGGGTCACGGGCAAGAAACCGACATGATTTGTGAAGAACAAGAAAAAAAAAAACAACAACTGAATTTATTAACTATTTACAACAAGAAGCAAGATACTGAAAGAGAGAAACCACATCTTACAAAATGGCACTTCTCCCCCACTTCCCTGCTTCTTCCCAAAGCCCAAAGGCTTTGTTCTGTACCTTCTCCTTTTGAAAGGACAAAACATGCTACATCATCTGAAAATTGTGAGCAACAGACTGAATTAATTAGGAGTACTTTGTAATTCATCTATTAAGCTGAAGCTAATATTCAGTCAGGAACATAAGCATAATGTATATCAGATATTTCCGTATAGCTAAATATGACATATAGCTAAATATACCATGTATCTATAACAGTAAAAAAATGTCCTGGCAATCAAAATATCTAGGGCTGTTGATATCACTGTCCAGGACTATTTATTTATTTATTTTCAGAGACAAGAAAGGATAAGAGCTGAAAGCAATCTTGATGTGGTAAGGGGAATTCTGGGTAAACATTTGGAAAACAAAAAGGGTCATTACCTGTAGACTATAAACTCATCTCCTCCTTCACTGCATGTCTTTGTTATAATTTAATTCCCTTTTATTAAACCCCTACTACAAAACTGATTTGCATACTTGACCATAAAAAAGAAACCATAGACTCAAACTCTTTCTGTCAGAGGAAGAGGTAAAATTGAATTCTCACTTCCTGGATGAGAGCTGTAGCTATTTACATGCAATGATGCATATTTCTTCCTATGTTGGGTGTTTTAGAATTAAATTACTGTGATGAATTAACTCACTGTCAGTTACAGTGTTATTGCAATCACAATGACAAAAGGTAATATGGTGTTTGTAGAGGGAGTTGATATGTTTCACTTAAGTAGTACAGGTGGAAAAATAAGTTTTACAACCCTTCTGTATTCTTTAATAGAAGCAGCAAGCTTCAAAGCTAAATACAAACTGAGAGCAACTCCTCTGAGTTTAATTAGAAGAACATTGGCTAGACCAAATGGAAGGAAAAGCACACTTCTGTTATGCAACAGAGGTGGTGTTACCAGGGAGTGGACAATAATGAGATGACATTCTTAAATGTTCGTTTTTTCCTCAGAATGAGGTACCTATATCTGTGTTTATATGACCATATTTAGGATCCATTCTGAGTTCCTGGATCGCATTGTCCACAAGTTAGAATACGCATCTTGTGGTGTACAGCTGTGATAGCTTTTTTATCCTTAATAGTAAATTGGAATGGCGCAATCTCATTTTTACACTATTAAGAATTTAATTTTTTTATGGTCTCTAAGAGAACGACAATTTCCATTGAATATCACTAAAATTTTTACGCTTGTAGCAGTGGATTGTTAGGCTGGTGAGGGAACAATGTGGGGGAGTGTCTCTCTGGTTTTGATACAAATTTTTACACTTGAATTACACTGAACTTTTAATACAATCAGCCAAAATATAGCAGATACTGTGAAAAAAAAATGAGAAGAGAAGAGAAGAGAAGAGAAGAGAAGAGAAGAGAAGAGAAGAGAAGAGAAGAGAAGAGAAGAGAAGAGAAGAGAAGAGAAGAGAAGAGAAGAGAAGAGGAGAATTCATAACTGGTCATACCACAACCATTATCATGCTTTAAATTGTCTTAATATTCTTGGTTTCCAGTTATCTCTGTTTTGTTTAGTATCTGTATTTTCAATAAATTAGCTTTCATTCTCAAGACTATGTATCACTTTTTAAAAATCTTGCTTATATTTCTAACCTTTTTTAGGTCACTTTTTTTAGTATCTTTTCTCAATGGTGTTTGCACCACATTCCAATTTGGTATCATCTGTAAATTTAATTAACGTGCTGTTTACCTCATCTTCCAGATAAATTACAGATACATATTCTCAGTTCAACAGTCAAACACCATCTGCAGCCTCTCTTTCTCTCTCTCAGGCACACCCTGCACTTGCCCTCCTGCACATGTACATATCCAGTCCATCTGGATTTCTTTATACAAAACTCATGCTCATGAATTGGGATAACCCTATCAGTTCCACTCCTTTCATTGCAGCTCTGTATTATTAAAGCTTTTCAAGAGATCTGTTAATTAGAGATTCTTGTCTGTGATACCTAGACAATACCTGAGATGACAGTGTGTGAACATTTAGGGGAATATTTTCCAAACAGGTTTTTAAGCTTCCAATATTGGAACTGGAATTTAAAGCACCCCAGATTATGATTAATCAGGTCTTGGGTTCTCATGCCCAAACCACCAAATATTATTTGGACCCCCCTACTGTGGACACTGGGAATACTGAACAACTGAAGTGAATGTGGAATTCTGAATAGGCAACCTTGTGGGTCTGGGTAAGGCAATTCTGAATATACAGCCTATACACAGCATTCAGTTTTGTAATATCACTGTGATATAATTTCTAACACATCCAGCCTGCCTTTGTAATCATTGAATGTTACGGTATAATTCAGTCTCTAATTGTAAATGGCAATTTTAAAATGGGATAAATGTATCTTAAAAATGGCTATAGTCACTTATTCAGATACAGACATTGCATATAGTCCAGTTTACACACCAGACTTTTGAGAAAACCCTATAAAAATGTTGCATATAAGACAATTATAATTACCTAGTTACTAACAAGATAAAAATTATGTAGCATAAGAAACAAAGAATAAAAAGAAAAAAATAATTTAAATATGGAGTAAGTTCTTCTTCTCAGTTTTAAATTAATTGCAACAAAAGAGAAGTATAGATAGAATAAAATATAAACTTTGACATAGAAAATGTTGATCTATATAATGTCCAGCTGACACCTTCATTAGTTTACTTAGTAAAGTTAAGGCAAATAGCACATGTTATTTTCTAGGTGACAACCCAACAGCCTGAGTCATCAATACATCCCTAGAAGGCTCCTGAATAAGGTCCAAACGCTAACACTCAGAAGATTCCAGTAAGTTCATATCCTTCACCTTCATTCTTAAAAAAATAGACTTAGCAATCTACTGAAATGTCTAGCTCCTTACTGGGAAGCATTCCCTAACTTCCTTCTCTAAAATAGTCTCAATAAAAGGAGTAAAAGGGAGGATCCAGGAAGACCATGAAAATTTTAACAGTTTGTCACACTTTATATCTAAGACAAGGGGTAACAGATCACAGTAGAAGCTGAAACATTCGGGAGGAAAAAAAGATTTTTTTAAAGTAGCAAATGGGCTTTAACATAAATTAGATTAGCAGATGAGGTGCTATAGCTATCTGGGGAGCCAGTAACCTATTTTAGACCCTGGCACATCTTTGTCTCATACAGAAATACACTAATTATGCAGGAATAAAAAATTATTAGGCATGCCTCATCAGTAAGCATTTATTCTGGAAGAAATATTGAACCTTATGTATAGGACTTTCATTTGTCCCAGTGCATGTCTGTTACTTGTATTTGAGATAAGTTCTCAACCACCTCTCTCACAATGGTTAGGTATTTTGTTACATTGTTGTTAATTTCTTAATCTTTTTCAATAGCAATGTAATAAAAATTTCACCTGTTACGTGTTTACATTCCCATGGGAACACAAGTAATTGGCATTTGGCAAATGCCATGAATCATTTAGATAGAACATATTTTGATTTTTGGAGGTTCATGTATTCCAGAGGAAGAACACACTTTTCTCCAGCAATATGTCTTTTGTCATAGACATAACAGATTGTAGTATGTAGCTCTTTGCCACTGAAGACTTAATGCTAAATTTAGATTGCTTATATTGACAAAGAGTAACAATACATTAGAAACTAGACAAACTGTGGGCATCTGTGGTGGTAATATAACACAGATGTCCTTAATACCCCATATCTAGAAAGAGTTGCAAACTATAATTTAGAGAGAATGTGTACTGTATGCATTTAAAATAAAGTCTTGAAATACAGTTTTAATGACAGCAACCACAAAAACACTTAGCATGTTCACTCAAACACAAATATTTAATCCTCTGTATTCTTTAAATCTCTGGTCTCCTTTGGGAATGAAATAACTGCAGGGCTCAATTTGTACTGGTAGCTTAATGATTAAAAATGAAAAATTCTTTGCCTATGCAT
Source organism: Pterocles orientalis (assembly GCA_011057875.1). Taxonomy (NCBI): domain Eukaryota; kingdom Metazoa; phylum Chordata; class Aves; order Pterocliformes; family Pteroclidae; genus Pterocles; species Pterocles orientalis. The sequence goes on along the minus strand of WKFP01014836.1, from coordinate 1,944,195 downwards.
CTGATTTTTATATGCCTTGTGTTATTGCAAATCCTATTAAAATAAACTCTGTTTTTAGTTGCTGAGAGTAATTGGATCCAATACTTCACAACCGCAAAAAATATCAGCTCCTGTTTTGAAGGCAGGTTGCTGTAAGGGAATTGACAATATGGGGGGAAAAAAAAAAAGAAAAAAAAAGGAAAAAAAAGTAAGTCCATTATGTGAAGGCATGCAAGCAAAAAGAAGCTTGCCATCTGGGTGTAGCTTTCTATTATTTGAGAATATTCAATCTCCAAATGAGCTTGATTATAATAAAAATAAAAGTGTGACTGTCACTTAGTTTGGGCATTTCTTTTAGAATTGCCCACCTAACATGATATACAAGTCCTCTAAAACATTTAATGCTGCACTGAGTGGACACTGAGGAATTATGAAAATGGCTTGCAAACTGGAAATTCTCAGATATGGTCTGTCTAGCCCATACTGAGAATAACAAGATCTTTGCCACAGTTGTTTTCTGCAGTAAAACACTGATAAACATAGTTATTATGTATGCCTTTCTCTAAAACGAATGTCATATTTTATTTATTCTATGAAAAATCATAAAATAACTTTAAAATAAGAATATCAAAGTTCTGTGTGGAATACTGAACTAAAATACTGTAAGAACTACATGTTTCACTGACACAAAACAACCATATAAATCTTCCGTACAGAGCTGCAATTTAGTGAAATGTGCAGTTTTCTGTTTTCCATTACTATATACAGTATAAATTCTTTCTGCTGGAAGACAGATTGTGACAAATTTGCAAGCAGCATCTGTATTCATACTTTTGAAACACTAATTTATCTGGCAATAAAAACTTTGATTTCCCAAAAGGAGTGCCAGGCCTCAGAACTAATGCTTATTTTTGAGACTTAACTGAGTTTTCAGCATTAGTCATTTTGTTATGAGTTGCAGTGCTCCTGTGGAAAAATATACAACTTAACAGTAAGTACAGAGAGCTAAAATGGTCACACAAAACATAAATCTTTATGCTTAGTTTATGTGTGTGTATAATTTATATAAACAAAGTTCTGACTAGGTACAATTTCCATAGTGGAAAAATTTTCTGTTAAAAACACTACCCAGAAGAATAACAAAGGATATCTGTAAAAGTATTCCATATACATTCATTACTGAACTGGAAAGCCATTTTTATGTAATGGTGAGAAAATGTAATCAGAAAACATACCTATGCAATTCCTGAAATGCTATTCCTGAAATACACTTGAAGGCTACTTTTATTCAGTGTCTGTATCTTCTCATACTAAACATCTTACAACACCACAAAGGCAACTTCCACTGTTATTAGCAGAGAAGTATTTTACATATAGCCTTGCAAGATATGTACATCTATCTGTTGGTGGAAGCACATGACATGCGCATAGCTATATGGTAGAAATAATTCTGTTAAAGCCATTCTTTAAAACAGAACAATTTTGTCTAAGGAAAATTCTTATCAGAGTTTCACTTGAAAACATCATAATGGAAATTACTGCTAAATATTTTAAAAAACAGAGAAATCTAAAAATCTAAACTTTTAAAGACAGAAAGTTATATATAAGCCTATATAGCCGCTTTATTAGTAAAAAGCTTATTTTTCCACTGTGATAAGCACACAATAAATACAAATAAGGTTTATTATAACACCTCCAAAACCCAATACATCCATATTCTGGGTGTAGGTGTTGACTTTACCTACATTAGTCAAATGGTTTCCCTAAATTAACACTTTGTATCTTTCCTCATTTTGGATTTTTTAGGTTAGGTGTGAAATACAAAATATTCTCACTGAACCAATGACTTTTTTTTTTTTGCCAAAACATATTGTGAATAGGATATGTGACCCCCAAGACAGTCATACAGAAAGGGTAGTGGTGGACTTAGTAACATCCATTATTTTTAAGAAAGCCAATAGTTGCATGGAAAGATTTTAATTTAGGAAAATAGTTACATAAAGTAAGGAACTATGGGTTGTTATGGAGAAGGCTTAGACAAAGGTGCTGAGCAGAACTTTAGAGAAATGAGGGAGAAATGTACCAGACAAAATTAGAGTGGGAAACACAGCAAGACAATGACAAGAGATCTGAAGGAACAGTTTTCCTCTGCTTTGAAACTTTCAATGGCATCTAAAAGAATTGAAGTTTTCCTCGTCTCTGGACAAGATCTGGAACACACCTAAGCAAGTACGTAACAAATCCTTGGCTGGAAATTCAGCCTTGTTGTCTGCAAGACCAAATTTCGAGTTTTGTGTTTTTCTTGAAAACTTGATCCTATAAATTACAACTACAAGGTGCTTAGACGCAGGTGTCAGTTGTCAGAATAACTGTGTATGAGACCTATCTGCCACAGGTACTGGTGGAACCTTCTTTTCTGTATTTACCAGGAAGTTCTCAAGTCCACATTAGCAAGGTTATTTCTAGTAGTAACCAAAACAGGTCTTACTGGTGTAAAATATATTACATGGTTTCATTATGAGAATGAAATAATTATTACTATAATTCTGTAATTAGTATTGCAAAACAGATAGAAGTTTGAAAGGCATATATTTAGCCAAACTCTTTGGTTATATGTACATTTGTATGAATATTGATGTTCATATGTATATGCTTAAGCATGTGTTTAAGTATATTATCTGCATGGCAGATAATCTGCCATAATTTCTTCACACACAAATCTATGTCTGTACCATGATCTTTTTCAGCAGTAGGTGTGGTGAGTATGAAATGAGAGACAAGTATTTCAAGTCAGACTAGTTATCTACATGGGGCAACAGATTTCTATATGCCTAATCTTTGATGATGATGTGTGCTCATATATCTATTTTATGTTTCTAGATGACTTGCAACAGCTGTGTGAGACTTTCAGATGTGATAAAACACTTTCATCTTCCTCAAGTATTGCATGGCAGCAGGAAAGATATCTAGAGGATTTCAAAGAGTATTTGATAACTATGTCTAGACCTCCGAGTCTAAACTAGTCAGAATGGATTCACAGTTGGTGAAGGGTCTAGAGCACAAGTCTTGTGAGGAGCAGCTGAGGGAACTGGAGTTGTTTAGCCTGGAGAAAAAATGAGGCTCAAGAGAGACCTTATTGCTCTCTATGACTACCTGAAAGGAGGTTGTAGCAAGGTAGGTGTCAGTTTCTTCTCCCAAGTAAGAAGCGACAGAACAAGAGGAAATGGGCTCAAGTTGTGCCAAGGGAGGTTTAGATTGGATATTAGTAAAAATTTCTTCACCAAAAGGGTTGTCAAGCTATGGAACAGGCTGCCCAGGGAAGTGGTTGGTTTGCCATCCCTAGAAGTATTTAAAAGACATGTAGATGTGGTGCCTAGGGACATGGTTTAGTGGTGGGCTGGGCAGGGTTAGGTTAATGGTTGGACTTGATGATCTTAAGGATCTTTTCCAACTGCAATAATTCTATGATCTTAAGGGTCTTTTCCAACTGCAATAATTCTATGATCTTATGGTTCTATGTCTTTACAATCAATGAAGAGAGATAGGTACCTCCAGAAGCTTATTAACAACGATGTCTAGATCACATGGGTGACATGCAGCTGATGCCAATACAATGGTTGTGTGACTTGATATCTTGATCCATGGAATCACAGAATCACAGAATCACAGAACCACAGAATGTTAGGGATTGGAAGGGACCTCGAAAGATCATCTAGTCCAATCCCCCTGCCGGAGCAGGAACACCCAGATCAGATCACACAGGAATGTCCAGGTGAGGGCCCTGAGCCCCTCCATAGCTCCCTTCCAATTAATGCATTTGACGCTTGTTTCTATAAAAATCTGGGAAAGTGTGGAACTGAGAGAGGAATAGTGCATGATCAGACTTAATTCTAACATGGAGTCAAGATGTCTGGGGCACAAACTCAGACACATGCAAGGTCTCAGGAGGTGTTCCCAGATGCTGAAATTTAAACACAGGTTTAAACACTGAAATAACTTTCCTACTCATATGTTTGTGCCTCCTGTTACACTAAATGTAACATACATGATTGGTTCAAAATTAGGAGTCTCACTTTTAAACATAAATTGATGTTAAGAGTGTAATTCATGTAAAGAAAACACTTGGGAAATACAGTGAGTTGTAAATTTTTTCAGGTTACATTCTTTATACATACTGATTTTGCTTTTATTGTCTCTTAGAATTAAAAATGTTATTCTTCCCTTTTTCCTTATTATGTTGACTTTTTAAAACGCTTGACCTTTACCACTGAGATTATTTCCAATTCTGTATTTACATATCTGTGTTTTTTAAGCAGGTGTCGCATCTTCATATGTCCAAAGGTAAGTACAAATTGATATTTTGTTTGAAAAGAAAGAAAAAAAAGAAAAAGTAATCCTTTTAACTTGTATAACTCCAGGGTCTAGAAATCAGAGTTAATGAAGCTTTTACCCGTTGCACAAATGCATAGTGCCTCACAAACTGAAAAGATGTCAATTAGGTGCTCATATGCCTCTAGTAACCACATTAAACTGAGAAAGGAAAAATAATCTTTACAGAAAATGTATGCTTTTTTTTTAACATTTATCCTTGTCTAAGGCATATCTTGATGGAACTTTATTTCTACAGATGTATTATATGACTACAAGTGTGCTCATCCCTGAATGGAGAGCAGAAGTGTGGTAAAACGACATGAAGAATTACTTACACAGACACACAGCTTAAGGGTCAGACACATGGACCCTCTGTGACCTTTTCTTTCTGTTCCATTGTATGACAGAGCTGTATGAATATAAGAGTACCTAGCTGTATGTCTTCTCAGTAAGACAGAAATGTGTCTGGCCATGCTCAGGCAAGTGGCAGAAAAAATGCAAGGCTTCAGACAACCTTGGTCACTGTGGATTACAGCAGATGTGTGTAACAGGAGCTACCTTTCCCCATCCCTCAACATGAAAATGTGTTTGCTTTTAAAGTTTTATCCAGAAAGAATCATTACATCTTTCCAATATTGCTTCTTAAGTTCTGTTATGATGTACTTCAGGTTTCACTTGACTCATAAGTTCTGGTCAATCATATTATAAACAGTTTTAAGACTGAGATAACAGAAGTCTTTTTAATGAAATACTTTATAAGATTTTAAAATTCAAACAGCTATGTCAGCTATTTGAATAGTGAAGATCTAAAACCTGTATCCATGCTGCTTTTTTAATTAAAGTTTTACCCAAAGGAAAACCGTATTCAACAGTATGCCAGTTTCCTCTCTCCAGAAATTGTATAGTGAATTGTTTGCACATACCATAAGGTGCCCCAGCGTCTTGGGTTTTCATATGGTAACTGACTGATCTCTTTTTCCTGCTGTTATGCTTTTGACCTGATTTAATTGATATTAGCAATAGCATTCAAAGTGTACTGATTACCTAAACAGGTAGTAAAAACAAAAATGTGAAGGACAAAGTTACCATGTTCATTCACTTGCAGACAGTGTGTCATTGGTATAATGTCACTCAGGGAGAAAACTCACTGAGTTCTAGAATAAAAAAAAAAGTAGTTTCTGGGAACTCTAAAACTTTGTTGTTTGTGTATTTGCCGTGATAAAGCAATTTTTTTTTAAATTATTGGCAATTGTTATTCAAACACAATGGACAAAATGCAGTTTTAATTTTGAGGAGAAGATTGAGTAACTTTATCATGTCTCTGTAAGACACAAAACGTGTGTGTTTTAATGTCAAAGAAATCTCCATTTTAAATCACATAAAGGTTGAAGAAGTTAAACTACCAGGCTCAGAATGACTTAGCAGTGTGCCCTGGCAGCCAACCGGACAAACTGCATTCTGGGGTGCATCAAACACAGTATAACCAGCTCATCATAAGAGGTGATTGTCCCATTGAATTCAGCATTGGCGTGGTTTCATCTTGAGGATTGTGTTCAGTTCTGGGCTCCACAATTTCAGAAGGATGTGAAGGTCCTTGAATGCATCCAGAGGAGGGCAACAAAGCTGGTGAAAGGGCTGGAAGTCATGTTTTCTGAGGAGCAGCTAGGGACTTTGTGTTTGTCTAGTTTGGAGAAAAGAAGGCTGGTTTTTACAGCTTCCTGAGGAGGGGAAGTGGAGAAGGAGGTGCTGAGCTCTTCTTGCTGGTACCCAGTGACAGGACACACAGGAATGGTTCAAAGCTGCATCATGGGAGGTTTAGACTTGACACTAAGAAGAATTTCTTTACTGAGAGGGTGGTCAAACACTACAACAAGCTTCCTGAGAGGTGGTTCCGTGCCCCAAGCCTGTCCGTGTTTGAGAGGCATTTGGAAAATGCCCTTAATATGTTTTAACTTTTGATCAGCTCTGAAGTGATCAGGCAGTTGGACTAGATGATCATTGTAGTTCCCTTCCAACTAAAGTATTCCCTTCCTTTCTGTTCCCCTCCCTTCCCTTCTGTCTGGCCAAGTCTCAGACTGACATTTTTTTTTTAATGTTACACTTTGCTATCTTCACATAATTTTAAATATTCTTGATCTGTTTATCTGTGTAGTCTATTTTTCCAGCATAAGTAATAGAAAGATTTTAGTAAATACACTTCTAGAATGACCACTGGTAGCAAGAGAATGAATATAAGACTGAAATAAAAGGGCAATAAACAGTGAGAAAAAATTCAGACTAGAAAAAAAAATTAGAGCAAGAGGAAAGCAAATAATTGAGACAAAATTTTTTTTTGTTTTTTTTTTTCTTAGGTTTCTAACAAAAGTTCCACTCTTTTCTGTCTACATTCATTCTTACATGAACTTTTTACATCTGTAGTGCTTCCCTCTTCAGTCTTTCTCTGTATTTCTCTCATTTTCTACTCTCTAAGCTTCCTAAAGTAACACACAATATAATTCAGTTTTTCTAATAGTATAAATCAAACATTCGTTTCCATCCCACTTCCATCTATTTCAATAAGGAACAACTGTATTCATTAAAAGATCAAATTTGAATGTTAAACCACTATTTTTTTTGTATTTTTTGTGTTTTCATATAATTTTACATTTTAGACACAACATTATTAAGTTAGAATTACAAAGAAATACAGGTATTGCTATATAAATCTTAAAAAAAAATCATAAGAACATTATGTGCTCATAAGAGAACTTCAGTTTACCAGCAGACGCAATTACCTATAAGTTGGTTTTGCATGTTTGGTTTTTTTTTTTTTAATGAAAATAAAGTTGGACTGGTTTCCTGGGAAAATGAAATTTTTCACTTTATAGTATTTGAGACAAAGATCTATGCCAGCTGTTCTCAGAGAAGGAGCAACCCAGGAATAAACATACAGAAGTAACGTTTCGTTTTAATGTTACTATTTTTTACAGAACCTTTGCTCTAGTGAGCAGCCACTTCATTACAGACGTCATCTTTTTCTCCATACATGGTGGTCTAGAAAGAGTCTTAACAAAACCAGAAGTTAAGGGAGTTTTGAAAGCAGTTTTGCAGTTTCACCATACGTATAATGGCCGATGACTGTGTAATTGGGATTCCAAAGAGAACACTAATCGAAGATGAATTTATTTACTAGATCATAGTATTAATGAAAGGAGTTTGGAAGGCTGGGAGGACGTAGTTCCTGCTCATTTTGATAGCTCATTTGAACAAGATCAAATATACACAGTTATATCGTTATCCAAGGGAACATTGCACGCAAAGTTGAGCCAAAAGTTTAAGATTTACAGGCCTAATTAAAAGACTGGAATTATACTGATATGTGTGGACATTGTGACTGATACAACTAACAGACAGATGAGGATTCAATCCATCAGATTTACTGGAGTTCACACTGCTGTGTATGAAAAGGTATTCTGTTTTTACATATACCATAAACCTTAATTTACACCACACCTCTTTTAAATTGATGCTCTAGGACACCAAGTACACTGCATGCCTGTATAGTGACTCCATAGAAACAGACTTTTTACTCCAGGACATCTTAAGATATAGGTAGTATTACTGAAGTCTAGCTTTTTAATTAATAGGGCGAATTTTAAACATAGTGTATGTGACTTTGGTCAGGCAACTCTTGTCAACATCAATAGGAGTAAAACATCTTTGCACTGCTTTGAAATTTTACCTTTAACTGATATCAAAAGAGCTTTATTCCCCAGTGATCAGATACTGCATAGTGTATATAAAATCAGATTAAGTGAAATATTCTTTGTTAATCAAATTTTTAATCATGCATTGCTTGCACTAGAACAATTAAAAGAATTTCCTTACAAACAAGCTTGAGCCATTAAGTACCTTGTCATGTATCTTATTTTCTTTTTCCAGGGTAGGGAACATAATAAGCATTACATGTCTTATTATTATCTGGAAAAGCAGGATCTATAAAAAGGAAACTTCTTGGACAATGAGTGGATGTGTTGGAAGTATATGTGAAAACATTTGCAAGTGTAATACACCTGAAAATGTTACAGGGTTAAATTAAATCTAAACATTAAAATATCTTCTAATAATTTATACAACTGTTTTAGTCACTTTTTAATAATTATTTAACATGATCTTTCAACAGGGGGGGTTTATCTTCAGACACAATTAAAAAGTTCATTTTGGAGGAAGTTCTGAATGTCTACTCTGCAATTTTGGTTCTTCTAAGGCATTTTGTTTTGGACAAATTGATCCAGTCTTTCAAAATTGTTAATTACATATACAGGTTAACTAATATGCTATCCACTAACAACCAGTCAATTTTGGTTTAATGATTGAGAGCTAAGGGAAATATTATTTATGTCCAACAAAACTGAAAATAATAAAGATAATAATAATAATGATAATAATCATATACAAACATACAAATGAGTGATACACAGTGAAACTGCTCACCACCCGATGACCACGGCTCAGTCCGTTCCCAGCTAACAATCCCAGAGAAGGGAGAGTCCTGAAACTTTAATCTCAGAACAGAGATAAGAGTCCAAGTGTCTGAAAGACCAAGAGCTGACTGAGAGAGCAAGATAAGCCCCTAAGAAGGAGGGGGACAATCCTGAGAGAGAGAGAGAGAACTTCTGGACAGATCTACATCTATACGTTGTGCATGATGTGCATGATATGGAATATACCACTGGCCAATTTGGGTCTCACTCCTAAACCTAAGGTGAAAACGTAGGCTAGTAACTGGGGCTGTGCTCCTCCCACCTTCTGCACCTGCAGACACTGGCACAGCAGAGAAGCTGAAATGTCCTTGACTGTCCTGGCAGCAAGTACAAACATCAGTATGTCATCAGCCTTCTTCTCGGCACAAATCCAACTGATATTTCAGTAAACAGGGTCAAACATGGATAAAGGCATTATTCGTAAGGGATTTATTACATTATGATATTTCTTGAAAAGAAATGAAAAGTTCTGTTGTAAGACAGAGTTAGTGATTAATTTCTTCAGGTAAGGCTGCAAAACTTTAATTTCATTTTGTGTGGTGGAATAATCAGAACAAGGAAGTTCTACTGCTTTGAAGAAACTTGGAATAATTTTTTCCCATTGCATTACGTTAGAACGTGTGTCTTGGATGTCTGCTGTTTAAAAACAGAAAAACAGGCATGATTCATAGCTAATGGTGTGACAAGAGGCAACCTGCTGCAATCACATATAAGATTCTTCCAAATTTACTTGAAGAAAATTAGATTCTTTCCTTTAATTTTGACTGGCTTTAAATCAAGACTATACTGACAAAATAATAAAATAATAAGCAAATTTCACTTTTGTTAATATTATGTTTTGTGCAGGTAGCCCATACATAAGGTATACAGTTTTAGAAACTTGTTACTTGAGTGAAATAGCTTGGCAAAAACCCCAAACCACCAACAACAAAGGGGTAAAATAAAACAAGAGCTGGGGGTTTGGAGCTAGATGATCTCTAAGGTCCCTTCCAACCCAAACTGTTCTATGGTTCTATGAGTATTAGGTCACCCAAAGATTTTATAGATGACAAAACTTACCTACCTTACGTGAAACACACTCAAGCAGAAAGAATTCTGTCTTCCTGATATTGATGGTATTAAGGAGTCAAATCTTCATAGAGATGAACTGTTTATGATACTCTCAGACAAAGCATTACGCATTAACACAATCCTGCTTAATTACAGGACTATGTATCATCTTCCCCTTGATGGATTTGGATTTGGGTTTAGGTCACACCTTGAATGTACTTTTTTTTTTTCGAGATTATATAAAGGCCATCTCTCTTCTATTTGTGTTCAATTCCTTTTGGTTTTATATCAAGCCCCATACTTTGTCGTGCTTCTCAGCCTGACTCTTAAAGTAGTAAAATTGAGAAAAATAGCTTAAACACAATGTCTGTTGATTTGGAAAGGTACATTCCTTTACTCCCACAGCTTTACTTGGGGTTTGTTTTTGGGCGGCCTCTGTGAGGAGAGGCCGGGGCTGCCCCGTGCCGGACACAGCCGGTTCCAGCCGGCTCCAACCCACCCACCGCAGGGCACGGCTGAGCCCCGCAGACAAGGTGGTGGTGGTAGTGGTGTCTCGGGGAAAACAGGTTTAAGAAAGGGTGAAAGACCACATGGCAGAGAGAGGAGTGAGGAAAACTAGTGTGAGAAGTGAGAAAATTAATCTATTTTTTTTGCCAGTTAAATTGTATTTAAATTATGATAAACAAAGACAGAAATTACAAGCATTTATATGAGCTGAACATAATTTGGGGAATTTATACAAGTTAAATGACTTGTAATATATGTTTTAAAGGAAAATTATTCCAAAAGTCCATACATTTAGAAGAGGGACGTAACCCTTCACCTCAGGTAAGTAGGTTAGTTATCTATGTCTTACTTTCATTCTATTTATTCTATAGCCTGGAGAGAAAAAAAAAATAAAAGAAAAAACAATCTGGGAAAAAAACATGCCACAATCTCTTATGTATCATGTCCCTCATCTACAGAGAGTGACAAAAGTTATTTGGCCTGATGTCCACTTTAGTTTGAAAAATTTTTAGAATCAACATGTTTTTTCATGCACTGATATGAAGCAAAACATGTTGGAGTGACAGATGCCTTTTTTCCTCATATTTCCACTTACGGAAATTTTCAGAGTAACAAAATTTGCAAACTACTTCTGTCTTCCTCCATATCGTAATTTTAGTTACATTTCAAAGTAGCTTGACCATAAAGACAAGTAACAGTTTTCTTACACTGTTGTGTTTCCAAACAAAAAAAAGAGAATAATGTATTATATGTCAACAGAACATTGTTAGATAAACAAAAATAGTTAGTAGTTCAGTTGGCGATATTTTTTCCTCGACAACCGTATGGTTAAATATGTGTAAAAAGAATCCAAATACGAAAAAATGAACTCCACTTAGTCTGGGCTAGTTGTAATTATGTGTAGATAAATATCACAGAGCAAGGTGTCGTAATCATTCCAGTAACATAATCTATCAATAAAGAATCTCATTGTTATTCACCTCAGATCTCTTAATAGGTGCAGATTAATCAGAATAACTGAAAAAAGTAACATTTTTTTCTTTCCATTCAAAAATAACCCATTTAACCTGACATACTGAAAGCAACCCATAGGCTTGTCCTATCTTTCATACAAGTGTTTCATTCAGCAGGGCGGGGAGCGAAAAATGTTGATTTTTGCTTAACTGATTATTTCCACAGAGAACAGCATGGCTGCAACAAATCATGGCCTTGCTACCAGCTACATTGTTTAGTGGTTCATAGGTTTACACTGCTCTCAAGGAATCATAAACTTGCATGTTTCTGCCATGCCCTTCTTGCTGGGAGACTAAGCTCTAAAGTAAACATCATCTTCCCACAACACTGGCCACACTATGCATAAATAAATACTCAATTTGAACTAGAGAGAGAGAAAAAAAAAAGATAAGGTGTTTTGAAACAGCAGATAATCAATTCAGGAGTCTTCAATTCTCTCTGGATTGTATAACATTGCATTATTACATTATAATATCAGCCTCATTTAACTATTTATTCTTCCCTAGAGTGTCCAAACTCCTGATTAATTTAGAAGTACTGTTAAAGTTACATTTACCAAAAATAGCACGTGCTTAATATCCGGCTTACCTGCTTTAAGGTCGTTCCAAGAGACATGAATGTAAAAGAAAACAAACCACATATATAGATTTAAAATTAACGTGTTTTTTTTTTTTCTAGTTTTCTCTGAAAACCATAATGAAATACAGAGTAATGATCTGTACAGACGATCTCTTCAGTCTAGTGACTATACTCAGTGGAGGTGGGCAATACTAGCATTATGTCTTTTGTGGGAGGATTTAAAGAGATTGACTGATATCATGGACTAATTAGACTAGGAGTAATACAAACATGTAAAACAAATATATCTATTATGAAGACTTTGTTTTTTCAAAGATGTAAAGGTGGGTTCGTGTTACCAATGTTAGCATGAACATAGTCATCACATACTCCTCTCTCTAGTTAGTCGAAGAAAGTTAACATTAAGCATCTTAGAAATAAGCTAAGGCATCTTTAAAATGTCTGTTTTCTCAGCCTGTTACAGAGGAGCCATTGTCATGACTGTTCCTAATTCAATGTTAAGTCTTTACATTTATGTAGAAATTAGCACATTAGCAGTTACAGAATTCAGGCAAATGTGGCTGAATTTTTCTTTTAAATCTTTGTCAAAAAAGTCAAATCAAATTAAACCAAAAAACAGCAAACAAAACAATTCAAAAATTTTACTTTGTAGAACGTTATTTGGGGACCTTGGATGGAATAGAAGGAGTAACATAAGGATATGAGAGAAATTAATTTGAATATAAATGGTATAATTTTACTGTGAAGGAGTTTGAAGGTTACACGATCAGAAGGTTGATCGTTATAATACAAGAGATTTAGATTTAACAGCTAAAAGGCAAGAGATTTGAATGCAGCAGTAAAAAATGTCCTGAATCTCTATACAACCTGACGGATATCGGCTACATCCTTCCCTCACACTAAACCAGGTTTTCCGAATTCACACCAGTGAGGTATAGCCTGAGTACAGCTCACTTCAGACATTCCTAAAATCTTATGCTCATGTTTCCTGTTGTTGAAGACAAGGACCAATACAAGGTAAACTAGCATCCTCCCGGGCTACAAGAGTATAGTGGTTTAATGCAAATCTTGAGTGAGAGTTGATTATGTTGTTTCTTTAGTAACTGTGTTTTAAATGAATTACTTTCTAGCTTGGAAATATGTGAATCTATTAATTTAATAGATAATCACCTTCTTGTTCCCTTCATTCTCAATTAAATGATCTTCACAACTCCCTCACACTACTCAAAAGGTTTTTGCTGACTCTTATTCAAGATATAGTTAATGATCTTCGGTTTATGTTCCAGACTATACATGTATACTATCTGGAACCATGTGACCCTATGTGAAACTTTTCATGTAAAAGAAACCCAAACAAAACCAAAAAATACCTGTCTGTCTTCCAACATATTGTAAATTTTATCTAAATCACACACACAAAAAAAGTAGCTTATGTGTTTATTTTTGTGAATCAGGATACTGGGTAATGTTGAGTTTAAAATTGTTAGATTTATGTAAGCTATTGACAATGAATTCTTGCTGTTTGGTTTGCGATATAGAAAGTCGTGTTTTCTTTATATTTGTTTCCGTAGTGTCTTTCCTCTGATGACAGGAAAAAAGTTCTAAAATAATGATAAATATGATTCTTGTTATAGAAAAAACACCAAAGAGAATACCTTCAAAAAAATGAAATTCAAAGTTTTTCACTGGTTTTGAATATCACTGATACTTCTGAAAATTTAGCAGATCAGTTCCAGAGATATGAAAAATAACACTGAATTATTGAAGTTCAGCCATGTCCTGATTTAGACAACCTATAAAATAATGAAATAAAAATATTATAAAATATAATATTTATTCAAAGCATGCTTCTACCTTCTAAGTCTTTTGCCCCTAAATCATATCAGAAAAAGCTTAACAGCTTAAATTGCTGTTGCATGGGGTCAACATTCTGAACCAACTTTGTTCAAAATGGTAAAAGGTTTCTTTGCCCTGAGCCAAAACACATACCTATACCAACCAGACATGTAATTTAACTGTTGTTTCAAACATAAATCGGGTTCATATAAATAAATCATAGCTTTGGGATAGGAATCCCAACTGAAAATACTTTACAGCAGAGAAGCATTACATATGCACTCATGCATAAAATGAGACAGAGATCAGTTTTTTTGAAAAAAAAAAACAACCATACTTATTTAGTTTACAGGAGGTATGTCTGGACAAACTCAGCCTTGCAATATACTGAGATCTCTTCATAGTAAACCTAATTAAATACTGTAACAGTTTACTAGGGGACATAAAATTGTTGCTTAGGGCCTCTGATGTAGATTAACTTCTTAAAAAAAAAAAAAACGAAAAAAAGCCAAAATCCAGACAGTTTTACATTTGGTGTATTGATGGCAGTTCTGGGCCACCATGATAATGTGTTCTAATCATGTATTTGTCTTCCATAGATCTGTGAAATATAAATATCTTTAAACTGTTAAAATCTCTTTTTTTTTACAGCCTTATATGACCATAGAGATTATAATCACATCTTGTTCATCAGGGCTGTTTTTCTTTATATACAATTTTTTTCCCCTCACAGGATCTCCTATTAATTTATTCTCATGTTTAACGACTATGCTGGCTGTCTTTGAACAACAATGATGATGATGGGGTCCATCTGTCGGAGAAGGGGAAGAGCATCTTCGGTCATAGGCCTGCCAAGCCGGTGAAGAGGGCTTTAAACTAAAGCTGTTGGGAGATGGAACCTCAATGCATCCCACTCCTACTACTTTGATGCCAGTGGCAGCAATGGATGCCCAGAGCCTGGAGAAGGATCACAGGTCATCAGGAGAGCACCTGAAGAGCAGTGTAAAGGAATTCCAGCCACTCCAGTCAGTAAATCAGCTTCATTGGGAGCCCAATGTAAGTGTCTCCATGCAAACTCATGTAGCACGGGGAACAAAAAAGATGAGTTAGAGATGTGTGAATGCCTGCTACGATCTTATGTAGATGTGGTGGGATAAAGTGCACCAAGCTGTGCGGTGCAGTGGACATGCTGGAGGGAATGGATGCTGTCCAGAGGGACCTGGACAAGCTTGAGAGATGGGCCCATGCCAGCCTCATGACATTCAACAAAGCCATGTGCAAGGACCTGCATGTGGGTCGAGGTAATCCCAAGCGAAAATGCAGGCTGGGTGGGGAATGAATTGAGAGCAGCCCTGAAGAGATACCATTTTGCTAAATATCCTGGAGCAAAACCCAGGATTCTAAACCATTCTAACAGTTTGACAAGGGTAGGCAACACCACATTTGGGCTTCTGCTCAGGAACAGTTTAATTTGCTAGCATGGGTGCAGTTTCATCATCTCCTGCTCCTTCCTGTAGTATATAACAATTTGTTTTCTGAACAATGAAATATGTTATCCTAAAGCAAATCACAGAGCCGAACATGTACATAGCTGAGTAAAATGTAGTGTTTTCTGATAGATAAGAGGTCAGGGTAAACTCAGTGATCCCATTTGGCATTAACCGCTATGAAATAGGTGCTTCAAGAATTAATCACCACACTTTACTGCTTTCTGTCAGAGATTCAAAGAACATGGAGAAATATATTAAAATACTGTGTCTCAGTTTACCCTTTCTTAAGAAAATACTTCTTGACCTCACAAAAGCTCTGTGATGTTCATGCCCCAGCTTTTCAGAATTGCAGGAACAAGAGCTTCAAATTAATGGTATAGTGGTCATTTGAATGCAAATTTACCACAGCTGCATACTCAAAACCTGTCTACAACATTGCTTATCTGCCTGTATTGAGATGAATTTGACACCACTGGTCTTTATATGTGATGATGCATGCTCCTATTTTGGAATTATAAAATGGTAAAAAAAATATATATCAGAGATAAACATCAAGGACAAAGCTCATAGTCTTTGTATGGGTCAGTGCTACATATCAAATAATTTAAATGCTTGTTGGAAACCCATAGTAAATGACAAAATCAATTCACCAATCACTTCAGCAATGTTTTCATTCCAAAGCTATGCAGCCAAGTGATTAGGTATATACTATTTATTTTATGCCTATCATTTCAAGGAGTCAGAGTGATCTCTCTTAATAGTTTGAGAATACAGAAATAAAACCCTAACCCAAGTCACTCATCTCTGGCACAAATTATGACTTAACTGAAAAATCCAGTGAGTAGCTTAACCAGGTAGATAATGGTCACAACGAAATATATGATGCAGTTTCTCACACAGTATTATGACTAATATTCAGATAATAGTTATTTTTATTCCTTCACAGCACACTCTAGGATGAAAATAATTTGAGAACTTCTTAAAAATCTCAATCTTACCTAGGTACACAAAACTTTTAAAACTCACATGAAAAACAGTCTAGGTTAAGTCTTAAACTACGTGAATAGGTGAACTATAATTGCAATGCATTTTAATAACGCTTAGTAACAATTATGAGGAAATTAATTCTGCCTAAAATAGGTACCTAGGAGTGCAAAGGACCTCCTGGCTAATGCAGTTTATCATGGCATAGCAATCTACCCTTGCCTCTTAAAAGATAGTTTTGCTAGAAGTATCAAGTTCTATCTTAGAAGTGGCTGGCTTATCTTTTCCCCACTGTTTTTCATTAGAAAGCAGTTCTAAACTTCTCTTTTACTGAGGAATAAAGCTCTTTTTTTCATTTTAAATATATTCTTAATCAATTTAAATGCATTTGTTGCAATAAAGTTTTTGTTTGTCTAGTATTTTTCCAGAGAAAACTGTCATATACTGTTCAGAGTGCTTTTTTAGGCTGAGTGAGCTGTACTCCATGTTTACATCACAGGCACTACAGAAGTTAAAATGAAAGGGGGGGAGCAGTTTTTCAGGTATTCCTTCAGCTCCCTGGAAACTACATCTTGCATTAAGCTCTCTGCTGCAATGTCTGCATTACTTGGCAATCTAAACCTAGCTGAAATATGCCTAGAATATGAACATATCTTTTCTATCTTATCATTATAAGAATATCTGTAAGGCCAGAAGTCTTTTCAGCTAGCCCAGTATATTGTTTCCAACAGCGTTCATCAGCAGCTGCCGATAAAGTCAGTCTTTACGCTGCTGGTCCATACTCTCTGAAGCTACTCTAATTTGGCTTCTTTTTTCCCTAGCATGGAAAGTCTATGGAGTACTCCAGATGATGTTTCACCAATGTCTTGTTCAATAGCAATAATACCTCACACAGGTCCAACATATTCTTTGGCTGAAAAGATGAGGCCAATTTGTTTTGAAGCCAACTCAGTGGTCTGGTGTGAAAAAGATGACATTTTAATCAGAAAGGCTTAAGTCATAGGCCCAGCAGCTGTCAAGAAGAATGTAACATACTTCCAGAGCTACTCCCAGGCTGAGGGTACTAGAAGTACCTCCTGCTCCAAATATAGGTAAGTACATATGTAGGAACACAATGTTAATAAAACAAACAAACAAACAAACAAATCCTGCAAACATATTAACAAGGAAGCAGTCCAACAGTATTGGAGTGTAAAATAGTCTTCAGGACAAATCCACGGAAGGCATAATAGCTCTTAAAGACTTCACATCCTCATTTTTCTGCAAGTGATTATTGATGTGCTTAGGTTTTTTTTTTCTTTTCTGACATTGTCTTAGAATAAACTTGATGATTCTTTTATTATCCTTTTCATTTTTATCTTTTTTTTTTAAAGTTAAGCTTTATCAAGTCGGACTTTTATGTAAAGTCAAGGACACTGAATGTGATCAATACGTTATGTTTGCATTTTGTCAATGTCTTGTGTACAGGTCAGTAATAAATAAGAGTTGCTTATTCTGCAACAGAAAAAAAGCCTTTGTTTCTCTATTTTGTCTTTATATTGCATGTCTGTGTAAGATTTATTCAGCCTCTACGGGAATATGGTGAGGTGACCTTGACTGGCAACTAAGCATCCACAAACCACTCACTCACTCCCTGCCCTGTAGTAGGGTGGGAGAGAGAATCAGAAGAGGAGAATCTAGAAAAGCTCATGGGTCAAGATAAAGACAATTTAACAAGCAAAAGAAAAAGGGGGGAAAAAAAGAAAATAAACCCAAGCATGCAGTGGAAGGTAATACTCACCACCTGCCAGCACAAAGCAGTGCCCAGTCAGTCTCCAAGCAATGTCTGCTTTGGCAAAACTACACCCTATTTTTGCTGCTGAGCATGGTGTTACATGGCATGGAATGCCCCTTTGGTAAATTTGTCCCAACTGTCTCATCTCCCAACTTCTTGCCCACCATTAGACTATTCACTGGGGGGACACAGTGAGAAACACAGTACGCCTAAATGTTGTGCCAGCACTTTTCAGCAGTAGCTACAACATCGGTGCACTATCTACACTCTTTTCGTCACAAATCTAAAACACAGTACCATACAGGCTGTTATGAAGAAAAGTTAATTCCACCTCAGCCAGACCAAGTACAGGGGATAATCACGGTTTGTCATCCATAGTGTTAATTTTATCTTCACAGTCTAAAATTTATCCCAAAATTTCACTATTAGTAGCTTATATGATTAATAACAAAAATTTAATGCTATCCCTAGCATTTGTAATTTCAATTTATTTGGTTCTGTGTTACTTGTTGCAAAGTTATTTTCTCTATTGAATAGTAATGACTTTATTCCTTAGAAAAAATATTCTACAAAATTGTAAGTTCTGCCAGAGATTTCTTATGAGATTATTTATTTTAAGTGCTAGTAGCCCAGACCCATTTTGCTTTCTGTTGGTTCCATTTTTCTGTTAGGCCCCATCTATTAAAAAAAACCCCATCCATTTGATAGTAAGTCTACCTACCTCATCACTGCAAAGTACTCTCTGAAGAGAGAATATGTGAGTAGTATATGAGTATACCAAACTTCGTCTCTTTTCTAGACAAAGATGTTGCTGCAGAGCAGTAGAAATCATAATAAATGTTAACCAGAGAGAGTCAGATGAGACTGATATAAGGGTTATGAAAGTGTTCCTAAAAAGTCCAACTTTTTTGAATCTTCTAAAAAGCATTTTTCCCCAAAAAATATTTAATTTAATGACCAAAACAAACTACAAAATATTGTTATACAATCAAAGTCGTTTCCTGAATTTTTCAGTCACAATAAATTATTCTCTCTCTTTTTCTCTCCAACTTCTGAATCTACATTCTGTCATTCTCTTTCAACAGTCATGTACAACTCCTGCTATTCCATCTCACTATGTAATGTTTTGGCTCACATAGATTTCTTTTTGGCTTACATTTTTATGTAATTGTTCCCTTCTTCCCCAGCCATAAAGATCATTCTTATCTCAATTACTCTTGGGTATGCCATTCAGTTTTCTCATTGCAGATATAGTAGGTTGCCTTCCTCTCCCAAAGTTTCAGTCCTTGTGACTAACATTGTAGTAGCTTTGTGTCTGCTTGTTTTGTGCATGAAATTTAATCTCTCTTTCAGCTCTGAAGTTGTGTGCAGTCCAGACCTTGCTTACACCTCTGCACTCATTGTCCCCTGGATCTTTCGACTCCATGCCAACAGCTTTCCTAAATCTTTTTAGTCTATTCTCCACATAGTCTCTGCAGGCCTTTTGTGTATCCTCCCTTAGACATAGGAGAGAAACTATCTTTTAATGAGCCAATTAACCAGTTCTTTTCACTCACCTTTCTTTCCAGTCGTGAAAAAAAGGATAAAACATTTTGATAGAAAAAAACCCAAACATTTTTAATGTCTGAAAATATAATTTAATAGAATTAAAACACAAAAGCATTTTTGATACCGCTACTGCAATGCGATTACAGCAAATAACATTAAACAAAACATACTAAACTATAAGAGACTGGCTATAAAGAACAAGATTGAATGGAAGGCTTAAATGCACAAGTCTGCTTAAAACCCTTACTCAACTGCCGCATAAATCTCAAAGAGGCTAAATTTTTTACAAAATACAACAGGAAAATATATTGCATGTAATTCTAGAATGCAGAAATTATTGCAAGCTCTTGGATCTTGGTACCATTGTTAAGTATTTTCCAGTTCCCTATCAGGATGAGCTTTAAGAATATGCAGTCTCCCGCATTTTTAAAAAAAATATTTTAAACTGTGTCACACTCTGACGAGTGTCTCAGTCTGTCACTAAGAATTTGAACATGTGATACTGGAAAACCAAACCCTCATGTGAGCAAGACATATCCATAAAGTTGTCTGGAAATATTCAACCAGTTGTATGCTTTCCTTACTCTTAAGCTCTACCAGAATGGAGACATAAAGTATGTCTTAAACCCTTAGAGGATTAAAAAAACCACCAAAACCCTTCAGGGTTTTTTTTCCGCCTTCCCTTTAGCATTCTAAGTATGGAGTAAGGTGGGGTTTGGAAAGCAGCTTCTAGTGGAATGTTTTTCCTCTGTATCCACACCGGTTTATTTTCCTTATCAAATTAATCTAAACAAATGAAAATGGGGATAGCCCAGACCAGAGTCAAGGTCTGAGTATTCTCCTCTTTGTCAAGAATGGCTGATCTAAGCTTTTTGGAAATTTTGAACCCCCTAAAGAGTTTAAACAACGTTTCCGAAATTTTAGGTGAAAAGTTTGAAGAATAGGAAGCATTATTCTGATATAATGAAATGTGTAAAGCTTTGGAAGAAAGAGTTTAAGTATAGTAGAAGGAATATGAGGCTGTCAAATCCACAATGAGCAAAATAGTTTCACAGAGTTCAGGCAATCAAGCCTGAAGGATGCACATTTTTCTCTGCATTATCTCCTAGTTTTAGTCAGTTCTCCACTCAGTATTTTGATTTTTCTAGATAGCTTTATAAAACATAAAATATTGTAAAGAACTCACAACATCTTTGCCTAGACTATGGATAATATTTTAAGGGTCAGAGAAAAAACCCTTTCATGAGTCTTACTTAATATCAGCCCTATTTCTGGAACACTTTCATTAGAAGAGTATAATTTTTTTGTACATGTGCAGTAAAAGAAATAATTACAAATGACTGCTGAGAATTAAAAAAATACATATACTCTTATAGCCAGAGCACCTATCTACAGTGAATAGATTTTTTTCCTCTGGTGTTTCTAAAGCTTTAATGCCACTCTAGAATTTTCCCTGCATTTCATATGTATTGAACATGCTTTTGTTTTGTTAATTTCGTATTTACAAGCATTAGTGTAGGACTCTCTCAGCTTAAGTCTTTAATGATCTAAGTATTGCCTCTGAAAGTTATCCTGGTCTGATATATGGTTCTGCATTAAGTCATGCCAATTGGAAGATTTCTTTTTTCAGTTGCTCTCATATTTTCATGCTTCAGAATGTTCTCTAGATGGAATAAGTCATACTTGCAAATGCTGTTTGCCATGAACATCAGGTTCAATATTTAAAAGTTTTTAGAGAGTTAATGTTTGATACCTTAAAGTATATGATCTTGTGACACAATAACTGAGAGGGGAAATGAATTACATTATTTCAGAAATTCAAACATTTAAGCTACCAAACGCATGGAAAGCAGACTGTTGCCCGTAATGATTTTAACATACATCCAGGAAAAGGGAAGTACAGAATATTAACATGACTCAGGAAGCAATATATGGGGGCAGTTGTTTAGTGGAAAAGGAACATATTGGTTATTCTTCATTATATTTCATCTACAATCCTGATTAAGCTTGAATAAGACTGTTTTTCCTTTGTCCTCTGTATTGTCTTTGATATGACTGAGAATTTAATGAAGCTGGCACACAGCCAGAAACATAATTTGCTATTTTTATTACTCTCTCAATATTGTACATTAAGGCCCTCAATAGTCTTCAATGAAAGTAAAAGAACTCTTTAAACAAGCAATGTAGAAATGCAAACAGGAAATGTCTAATGCATGTTTCTTAATACCATAGCCCAGATTAAAGCTTTTGAAGTAGTCTTACTAATTAATTTGAAACTGTGATGAAAACACAAAGTGCCTGTAGATGTAAGGTTTCCAAGGCTTTCTGATTAGAACTTTTCATGACAGAAGACCTTTTTAGTTTTTGGCAAATGCTCTACATACTACCATGCATAATAGCCCAGATAGAAGGCCTGGCTTCTGCTCTGCTCCGTGAGGGATGGATTAATTCTAAACTTCTGGCTGTTGTACTAATAAACTGCAAAAAAAGAGCTTCTATGGAGGTGGCAGAAAGAGGCTTAAATCTTACTTTCATTTTCTCCTTGTAGTCCTGTTTTACATTTTAGATATACAAGATTGGAAGTTACCTCTTTGGCCATCAAGTCCATGTTCCTAGACAGAAAATTTGTTTGATATCCAGTTATAGAATAAGTAGTTACTATTTAAACTTTTCTTCCTCCTTTTTTTTTTAATTGTAGCACTGAGTGTGAAATATGCTTCATAAAATCTCAACAGATCCTACAACAGTTATGTAACCTTTTGTAACTACATATCTCTATACAGAAGTTACATCACCAAATAAATATGTTGAACTAAGTAGATGATACAAAGTGTTGCCTCTACTTTAAATATTGAAATATATTATCTTAGTAAGTCCGGCACAGAAAAGGAGTAATTGCTGCAAATTGAGCAAAATTCTGAGATTCAGTTGAGAACAGATTACTCTTCATTTACTGTGAGAGAAAAATTGATGTGTAAACAGATGAATATTCCTTCCCCTCCCCCCCCCCCCCCCCCCAAAAAAAAAGCAAAAAAAAAAAAAGCCTGGACCATGAGTTGTCAATTTTCTGTATGTAATACCCCATGAAATGAACTGGAACTGAGCCAATGGATTTGTTCATGTTTTTGTGTGACTGTGTGCATGCATGCAGTGGTGGGGAGACTGGTATGTGGGTCTATGAGTGAATGACTCTCTCTTAATAACACTGGTAAACTGGAATTCCTGTCTCTCTGATGTTTTGGAGCTGATTGCATAAAAAGGAAGCATTCAGAAACCTTCTAACTGGCAGTTAATGAACACGGAAAAAGAGAAAAGATATGTCAAAATACTGAAACAAATCCAGCAGAATGCCATGGAGAAGGTTGAGGCATGAAGTGTGTAACATATGACGAGAGTCATATGTAGAGTCATATAAAGAGAGTAACATATGAAGAGAATATGAAGTTAAATGCGTAGTCTAGGCTGGAGAAGGGAAGGCAAAGGTGGACCTTAATTGCAGTTTAATACTTGCTAAATCAGTATTACAGCATGCAGAGACAGTGTTGTAGAATCATAGAATTAGAGAATCAGAATGCTTTGGGATGGAAGGGACCTTAAATATCATGGAGTTCCAACTCTCCTGCCATGGGCAGGGATACCTTCTACTAGACCAGGTTGCTCAAAGCCTCATCCAACCTGGCCTTGAACACCTCCAGGGATGGGGCATCCACAGCTTCTTTGGGCAACCTGCTCCAGTGTCTCACCGCCCTCTCAGACACAGTAGAAAGACAAGAGGCAACAGTCACAGGTTCAAGCACGAGGGAAAAAAGCTTCACAGTAAAAGTGGTTAAGCACTGGTGCAGGCTGCTGTCGTGGGTTAAGTAGAAGAGAGTTATTTTTTTCCTTCTCTTCATAAATAGTTAGCAAGAAGCTGTTTTGGATTCCTGCTCAGGAGAAGCTGATAAAGACCCGATGTTTTCACAGAATCACAGAATCACAGAATTATCAAGGTTGGAAAAGACCTAGAAGATCATCTAGTCCAACCATTACCAATACTTCCCAGCTAAATCATATTCCTCAACACAACGTCCAAACGTTTCTTGAACACTCCCATGGTCGGTGACTCCACCACCTCCCTGACAGAATCACAGAATTATCAAGGTTGGAAAAGACCTAGAAGAATAAAGCAATGGGATACAAGGTCAGCAGACAAGCAAAGAGACACAGTCCAGCTGCTAGCCTGGGATTTGCTCTTAGGTTCAGATTGAAACTAGACTGACTAATTATTATTCCATCCCATGCACATCATACCCAGTATACAGGTGAGGACCCTTCCAGGAGATCGCTCTCTTTTACTTCCCTTGGGCTCTGGATCATCTTGCTTCGGGTTCCTGCATTCGCTCTCCCAAGGCTTTCCCCCCCACACACACAGACGCCAGTAGCTCTTGGAGCCTGGGGCACTCGTTATCTCTGTTCCGTGAGTTTCAGGATCCTCCCTCTCCGGGGGGATCATTAGCTGTTTTTTTCCCCTGCTTCGGTCAGCTCTCGGGCTGGGACGCTTGGGCTGTTATCTCTGTTCCGTGAGTGCCTCCGGGAGCAGTGCACCCCCCTCCCCCGTTTGGGGGAATCGTGAGTGCGCTGTCTGGGGATCGTTAGCTGGCAACAGGCTGAGCCTCTGGGGGGGGCAGTATCATTGTGTATCACCCATTCCCTCCCTCCTCTGGGGTCGTTGGCCGGGAGTGGGCTGGGCCTTTGGTCATCAGGTGGGGAGGGGCAGTATCACTGTGTATCACATTGTATATTTGTATATGGTATTATTTCCAATATTATTGTAGTTTAGTTATTAAATTGTCCTTATCTCAACCCACAAGTCCTCTTTGCCATTTACCTCTTTAATTCTCTCCCCTATCATTGGGTGGGGGTCAGGGACTGTGTGAGCGGGTGTGTGTGGTTTGGCCCCCAGCCAAGGGCCAACCCGACAAAGCTGCACACATAGATAATCTTTGTCCTTAGAGAGAGTCACAATTCAGATGGAAAAAATCCTTAGCAGCCCAGTTTAACTTCAAAGTTTGCCATTCTTTGGCATGGGCTAAATGACATCAGAATTCCCCTCCAATTCTATTTTTCAATTATTTTATTGCAAAAATGTTTTCTCTAACAACAAGAAACAAAGTCTTGGTACATGCAAATCTAGCCTTCTCCTCTATTGTGTTCATATGTACAGTATTCATATGTTGTCAAGGTTATGAAACAAAAAGGATCTACCTGTGAGGATTTAGTTGCTAGTACCTACAGCTAGAACAAATTCTGAGGGAAACTAATGAATGCACACTTGGTACAAATGGTCTTTAAAGATGTTAGATGGAACCAGTTGATTTTCTTACGCCCTTTAGTTAGGAAAATGTACCCTGGGCATACCTCTTACGTTAATCCAAAATACTGTGTGTTCTAAAAGTATGTCATTAGTCTTAAACAGTTCAGATGAGCTAATTTTTTTTTTAAAGTGTGCATATAAACATGTACACGTTTGGCTAGTTAAATTCCACCTAGGAAGTTTTCTCCTGAGATAATTTGATTTATAATAGTTTGGCTGACCCCACTTCCTGAACAGACTGAGGTTTAACATGTTTTATGGGAACATTTGAAATCTTCAATTGCTTACTGACTCATTGCATAAAGTAAAATTGAACCCTGGGCTCTTTCGTGTATATAACATCCAAGTTTACCTCTTAAATTGCTGAAACTTCTCTGCACTTCAGTCTTTGTACTTTATTTTGGTGTATCATTTACATAAGGGGTAAAATAATTTTAACTGTTCAGATGGACTTAGCCCCTAAAAAACTTCCTATTAGGCTCAAAAGAAGATCCTGACTTATTTTACAAGCCTTTCCACCTTTCTCTTTATATTGTTAGAATCTTTATTGAAAACAATTTGCTTAAAATGTTTAATCAGAAAGTGAAGTCTCAGAGAAGTCTCTGAAATCAACATGTTATTAAGTGCTTTGCTGAATTAAAGCAAAATACTAATCCTTATACCTCAGCTAAGATTCTGGATCTGTGAATCTTAGTCCTAACGGTTTGAAATACCATTTCAACTCTTCATGTGAGTAAACCAAGGCAGGAGGTAAATGACTCTGCACATGAGCCAGCAGTGTGCCCAGGTGGCCAAGAAGGCCAACACCATCCTGGCCTGCATCAGAAATAGTGTGGCCAGCAGGACTAGGGAAGTGATTGTGCTCCTGTACTCGGCACTGGTGAGGTCGCACCTTGCATACTGTGTTCAGTTTTGGGCCCCTCACCACAAGAAGAACATTGAGGTGCTGGAGCAGGTCCAGACAAGGGCAATGAAGCTGGTGAAGGGTCTGGAGCACAGGTCTTACGAGGAGCATCTGAGGGAACTGGGGCTGTTTAGTCTAGAGAAGAGGAGGCTGAGAGGAGACCTTATCACTCTCTACAACTACCTAAGAGGAGGTTGTAGTGAGGTGGGTGCTGGCCTCTTCTCTAAAGTAACAAGTGACAGGACAAGAGGAAATGGCCTCAAGTTGCACCAGGGGAGGTTTAGGCTAGATATTAGAAAAAAATTCTTCACTGAAAGAGTGATCAGGCATTGGAACAGGCTGCCCAGGGAAGTGGTGGAGTCACCATCCCTGGAGGTGTTCAAGAAACGAGTAGATGTGGTGCTTAGGGACATGGTTTAGTGAGTTAGGTGGTGTTGGGTTGGACTTGATCCTTAAGGTCTTTTCCAACCTTAGTGATTCTATGATTCTATGATCAGGCAAAAATGAGGTTGTTAAGTGTAATTGATATCATTTGAATACCGAACTCCCTATTACATGGGAAAAATATGATAATTTCACTACAAAATAGTGACATAAAGGAAGGCCAAACTGGAACATTTTTCCATTATATCTTTACTATTATTTTTACTGATTTACTTATACCTGCAGTTTCCAAGTGAATTCTGTAAGTAAGTGATGGAATTTCAAATTTACTGAGGTGGCTGACAAAACATGAATTTGATTTTTAAGTGTGTGACACTTTCTTCTTTCTCCTAAAGGTATAGTTATATTATGAGCAACCTGAATTTATTCATAACTTAATTGTAATAAATAGCAGTAACTAATTAATCTGGGTTGTCCCACTATAGTAATAGAAATGTTCTCAAAGAAGAGAGCTTCCATAGTTTGATCATCTTATAGCAAGACTAGACATATTTTCTCTTTTTTAAAAAATAAAATAACCAAAACCAAAATTAAGAATTCTGTAAAAATAAAGTCAGAATGGTTTATTTATTTATTTCCTCTATTTACAGAGAGAACTATTTAAATACTCTTTGAGAATCTGTTATATTGATTTTGCATTTGGCTTCCACCCTTCTCTTATTTTGTGTTACTTTCAACATCTTTCTACTGATATCACTATTAAAAATGCATCAGAGCTAGAAAAATATCATAAAATGACTATTGCTGAACCGAATCATAAATAACTCTAATTTTGTGTCCTTGGGCTAAAGTGAATAAGAGATATCTAAGTTTGAATTTTTATAGTTGAAACAGTCAATTGAAAAAGAAAATCTTAAGACACAAGAGAGGAGGAAAATTACTAGATAGATACCGTATGATGGGATATTCTCTTTTAAACCCACTCTGTTATTACTCCTAAATGATAGCTGCAAGCAGCATTGAAAGGAAGTCCACTTAGATTGTTATAAAGACTGCAATGATGTGTAAAATAATCCCTTTTTCATGTAAGATTGGTAGTACAATGTAAAAATACCTTAAGCCGATGAAGTAACGATATTTCCTTCTGCAATACAGTGATTCAGAAAACCATAATTCAAATTAAATATTAGATTTTTATGTCTATCAGGGAACCATTAAATATCTTATTTAAAACACCTGAAGGCATTTTGAGTGACAGTCATCATTATTAATATCAGTGGCTCCTTGTGTTCATTCACATTTACGCTTCTTGTTAAATGTGATGACAGAACTTTAACGAAGTGTATCCTAAAGAATCTTGGAGAATAAGACACAAATGAGTTTCAAAATGTATCACAATTAGAAAGCAAAAAAAATACATATACACATTGACTAGGATTTCAAATAATCATTCTGTGATTAGATTCTATGGAAGCATTTTAAAAGTTGATCTTCACAAATCAGAAGATTATCACACTATGTACTGAGTTGATAGTCCAAGGCAAATTAATGTTATTGCCGCAGGATGGTTTAGAATGTTTTCCCTAACCTGGTAGGGACAATAATAAAGAGTTTCTGTTTCAGGACAGAGAGATATTATTAATATTGTTGTTTCATGGGAAAGAGAGGAGGGGGGAGAGAGAGAAGTGGTGTGTGATTCAGTCAGTCAAAGACAGTGGCAAAAGAATGAGAAGGAAAAAGAGTGGAACAGAAGTCACCACTTTATCCAATATTCAGTCAGAAAAGGGACCACCTAAGAGAAAAGAGCAACAAATCATGACCAACAAGCAAGTAGACTTCCACCCAAATCGTCGCAAATGGTAACAAGACAGCTTGGCATAAAATGAAGTCTTATTATAAGCTATGCAAAGCTAAAACTATGAAAAGATTACCTTCCTTGAGCAAGACGTAGAACTACATCTTCTTTGACTGTTACCATTATAGTCTCAGTCTTAGCCTCCTTATCTTCAGGTCATGATTTTAGTATTCCTACCCTTTCAGTCTGGTCCAGCTGGAAAGGAAAAAATCAGTGAGTTTCACCTAAGATAGAAGAAAAGAGAGGTTTGTGGGAATTTTTTCTTAAATTGCTGGAGAATCAAAAAATGTTAAAAAAAAATGTTCAAGTTTTAGGATAGACTAGTTACTCAAGGCTAGGAGAATGATAGCCAACTTCCATCAGTGGAAGAGCTGTGGATACTACTTTTGGAGTTGTACAGGTGTTTTCCAAAATATTTTATTTCTGTGTTGTCTAACTCCATAAATTATAGATATAAAGTCGATGTTGCCATGTGACTTCTGTATCAGATTAAATGTGAAGAATATCAGGTAGATAATTAGGTTTGACTGTGAAGATTCAATTTACTAATCATTGAAATACCTAGCAAAGAAACCAATGTGAACTGTTCACTTAGTTCTTGTTCTTTTTCTGCTTCAGATGTACTGTATATTAAAGTGCAAAACAGATTTTTTCATAAATAAAATATAAACTTTCCAGTAAAGAAGTGAAATAATTATGCTTATTTAACAGAGAAAAATACATACTGGAAACAAACAGCATAACCAATAATATAACATATTATAACATAATGGGGGAATGAAGCACAGTAATTACTGTCAGTGCTTGAGATGCTTCTGAGGCACTGTTAAAGTTATTATTTTAAATCTCTAAAAAATCACTAGTTCTTTCAAGACCTATGGACCATTCCAATGAACATATGGAGTGATGTTCAGCATAGGCATTCTAATCTCATTGGTTTTTAGGCACAAATACCATATGGAAGGACCATATTGTGCTTAATCTCCCGAGTGTGATAGTAGGTAAAACCTTCACCCTATTACACAGTCTAATGTAACCAGACAGAGTAGAATCAAAACATATGCCAAAATTCTGCAAGTGTTTCAGAAATGCCTTTCTATGAAGTTGCTGGTGATCTTGGAGACTATTCTCTTTTAATTAAAAAACAGATAAAAAAGCGGAACTATTTTCACAATTTATAGTAGCTGTTAGACAATTTAAGAAACAATATGAGTAGCCCTTCTTATGCTATATCGGCTCGTTGTTTGTCTAATCAGGTAATATACACCTCACAGCACAGGAGGCTATAAAGATACAAAATGCATGATTTAATTCAATCACAAATTTCAGACACAGATGGAGTCTTTCAAGAAATTGTCAGGTGTTTTGAATAACTTCTGATTAAAATGAGTTTATGTATAGTAGCATTTGTGTTACAGATTGCTGTAATCTGTATGTATATAAAAGTAGCTACCAACATTTTTGAGATTAAGAAATCAAAACATTGACACAAAGATCATTAATATTACAAGCAGTCACAGAAAAGATCACACAAACCTAAGTTCTGGACCAGATGCACTCACTGGTGATCAGTCATACAGTCATGTTATTACATGTTAAAAATATCTTTTTTTATCTGTAATGTTTTAAAAAATATCACATGGGTATATTTACCTAACAAATATCAAGTGTATTTATGTAAATGGCCTGCATGCAAGCCTAGCCTGAATAATCCAGCATACATGTATAGCATTGTTGGATCAGGTATATGTGACTTTTGGATGACATCTTCATTGAAAGGTTAACAACTTGGGAAGAAAATAAGAGAAGTTCTCGTATTGTTCATTTACAGCACAGCAATTTCAAAATTCTTAATCTGTTTCTTTCAGCTATCAAAAATGTATTGATGACATTCACAGCACCTTCACAGGTTATGAAATGGGAACACTCTTGCCACCAACACACTGACTCTTACCTCTGGCATACTCCTGTTTGGAATATATAAATTAGGTTATTAAAATCTGCTTTAGTCCTACGCCAGCCTTGCATTAAGAAAATCCCTTCCAGAGCCATTACAGTCCATATTTATCCCTTGGACTTCTGGAATAGTCAGATAAAATACAGTAAGGGCAACAATCTGATCCTTAAAAGTTTTAAATTTCTAGATATATGAGATCCAAAAAAAAAAAAAAAACTGTAGGCCTACAAGGTAGCTTCTTATCAGGAGTAAGTGAAAGAAAAAGAGTGGACAGCCTTACAGAAAAAGGAGAAAGACAAGGAGGTGACAAAAACAGACAAAATGAGACTGTTTTTATCAAGCTTTTCAATGCTAATATGAATGTCTATCTCTATTACTCTGTCCAGAAAAAAAAAAACCACAACATATTTCAAATGTTTTGTTTCTTTACATAACTTGTTAAAAAAGTTTGTACAATTATATTTTTGAGCTGGCATAGCTCTTTTTCTTGTTTTGCTGTTCAACCAACATAAAATAAAATTGTCTTCTATTTCTCCCTGAATAGGTTGACTTAGTATGAATATACCTGACAATATCTTCCCTGATCTGTTTGGTTTAGTTATCTCAGGAGCTTCTAGTTTGTAGAGATTCATTTTCATTAGTATATTGTATGTCATATGCTGTATCTCCTATCCAAAGATTGACGGAACTATGAATATTGTAAAATTATATGACTGCAATTTTTTTCATAGTTTCTCTTTTTTTTCACTTTCTGTCTGTAATTTCTCAGTTTGCCAAGTTGAGTATGTGCCAAAAATAGAGGATTTGTCTCTTGTTTAACTTCTCTTCCTGTCCTGTTTGCAAGATTTTACTATTCTGTTTCTACTTCTGGGCAGCCAGCCAGCTACTGAACTGCTTTGCTCTGGCTTGACAACACTCACTAATTATATGAAATATTCAACACTGCAAGCCCACAAATGGGAAAGAAAAAGTTTCAGTACCAAAGAACGTTAAAGCTCTATAGGGCAAGCTAGCTGGTCAATCATAAATGAAAACATTTCATATGAACTTGTCTTGTGCAATTGAGGATTATGGAACATATGTCACTGCTTGTTGATTTTATTTTGATCATACCAGATGCTCTTGCGGTCTTTCCTCTGTTCCAGAGTTAAAATATTCGTGATTTTTTCTTTTTTTCTTACCAAAGTTTTTTTTCTGTGCCATCCATTACTGCTTTAATTTTCTTGAGGAATCTGTTTCTTTTTTTTGTTTCTGCTTTCCGGATCTTTTCCTAACTTCTTCAGTAGATTTTTCACTATATACTTTTCTTAAATATTTCTCAGTAATGTGATCAAAACATTTTTTTCTGATGTGTGTGGGAATGTCTTGATAGTGGACATTGTGACTTGTTTTCCTTATAGCTATCTAGAACTATCTGAAGGTAAATATAGTAGACAAATATTGCACGAATTTTTGTTTTTACTAATGCTAACCCATCAAGTAGCTGGAGACTGTAGATGCCTGGTTTTATGTGTGTGTGTGTGCACATGAGAGAGAGAGCACACATGTATGTATGCAGATCTGTGTGATGTATGCCTATCAATGAAACAACAGCAGCAAATTCTTAAAAATTACTGAACAGGAAACCAAAGAAGAAACACTGAATTTTACTACTATACTCTGAAATTGAGAAATAATTATAAAATAATTTTTCCTATGTGTACTCCAAGAAATGAGTCACCTTCTTGAAGATCAAATTTTCAGATATAAGGTATTCCAAACCCCTCTGAACTCCTAAAAAACGTTTCCCACTTTTCCATATTGTTTTTCCTCAGTTAATATATATTAATCTCTTTTGAATTGCAGCAACATTACCTTGTCCTTTGATCTTATCATGTCTTAAACTCTGTGCAAGGTTGAATTTTGTCAATACTTAAAATGAGAGACTTCCTATAATATGACACACTGTGATTCTGGTGAATCAGTACTGTTCCTTTGGAGTCAGAACTGACTCAGCATAGTCGGTCTGTTTAACTTGTGTATTGTTTAATTTGTCTTCCTGTCCTACTGGATTTTACCATGCTGATTCTACAGCTTGGCATACAGCCAAGTTAAATCAATGGAAAAAAAAGAAAGGAAAAAAAAAGCCTTCAGTGACTTTTGTTTCAGATCCAATGTTAGGGGAAATTGCTGACAAAGGTGCTTCCTGTCAAAGACCTTGTTAATTCAAGGTCCCATCTATTTATGGACATTAAAGATAGGAGAAGGCTTTTGGTTTTGTATTTTTTTCAGCAGTTATAATCAATATTTGTCTTCATGTTGAAGTAAAAAATGAAATATAGAACTCATTGCATGGTAAGCACTTTTTAGTTCTCTTCTGTGCCAATGGTATGTTAATCTTATAGTATTAATGATTATGATTTTCTAAATGGAAATTACCACATATATATTTTGACGTTTCCTGATAACACTTAATATTTTATAAGGTTTCATTTATACAGGCTTAATAATTTAACATCATCTTTGTATGTATTAGAAGTGTAACACAGCAACAAGTTGCTAAATTCTAAATGTTTGTTTTCATGGTCTACTAACGGGTATTTTGTCTCATCCATGTGTAAAATGCAATCAATTTTTCATGTACATTTATGATGAAATAGACTGTTCTGCTTTTGTTCAGGAGGCCTGCACCTTTTGTAAATGCATAATAGAGCTAAAAGCAGTGGTATGATGTCTCTGCATACGTACCAATGAGTTGTACAACTTGTTTAAAAAACTGAGGTTTGGGTACCAGACACAGAGATACAGAATAAATGAGTTTCCCTAACCACATTAAACATGTGAAGCTTACCATCAGAAGTCACTTTTCCAACTCAATTTTCTTGGAAGGACATTCATGTAATACAAGACACCAATGTTCCATGTGAAACAAGAATAACAAGCTATCATAGGTAATTGTCATAGGTGATTCCCTCTTGAGGGGAACAGAGGGCCCAGTATGTTGACCAGACCCTTTACCCAGGGAAGTCTGCTGCCTCCCTGGGGCACAGGTTAGAGATGTCACCAGGAAGCTCCCTGGCCTGATAGGGCTCTCTGATTACTACCCACTATTGGTCATGCAGGTTGGAAGCAATGAGGTTGCGAAGAGAAGTATGAAAGCAATTAAAAGGGACTTCGGGGCACTGGGGTGATTGATTAGAGGATCAGGAGCACAGGTAGTGCTCTCCTCAATCCTTGCAGGGGCAGGGATGAACACTGAGAGGATCAGGAGAACACACCTGATCAACACCTGGCTCAGAGGCTGGTGCCAGAGGTGCAATTTCGTTTTTTTTGATCATGGGGAGACTTATGTGGCACCGTGCCTGCTAGCAACAGATAGAGTTCACCTGTCTCATAGAGGGGTGAGGATTCTTGCTCGTAAGCTGGCAGAGCTCATCGAGAGGGCTTTAAACTAGGTTTGAAGGGGGAAGAGGGAATTACCAGGCCCATTACAGACAAACCTAGGGGTGGCGGTTGACAGTTGGCTGAACATGAGCCAGCAGTGTGCTCAGGTAGCCAAGAAGGCCAACGGCATCCTGGCCTGCATCAGAAATAGAGGAGACCTTATCACTCTCTACAACTACCTAGGAGGAGGTTGTAGTGAGGTGGGTGCTGGCCTCTTCTCTAAAGTAACAAGTGACAGGACAAGAGGAAATGGCCTCAAGTTGCACCAGAGGAGGTTTAGGCTAGATATTAGAAAAAATTTCTTCACTGAAAGAGTGATCAGGCATTGGAACAGGCTGCCCAGGGAAGTGGTGGAGTCACCATCCCTGGAGGTGTTCAAGAAATGTGTAGATGTGATGCTTAGGGACATTGTTTAGTGGGTTAGGTGGTGTTGGGTTGACGGCTGGACTTGATCCTTGAGGTCTTTTTCCAACCTTAACGATTCTATGATTCTATTATCTCCTAGTCAGTCTGTTAGACACAACAGGGTACTGTTTAAGCAAATATCTTTCGAGCAGTTTTTTCTATGGTTAAAAATTATGTATAAATGAATTGTAACATTAAAGCAATCAAGAAAATTTATCTTCAGAATACTACTTTTTGTTAGTTTACTTCCACAATGCTGGAAGAAACAGAAAATTTCTTCACTTGTAAAAATACATGTGAACCATATCACCTAGCAGTCCCCTAATCTGTGAATTAGCATTGCATAAAGTCTTGAATACATACCCAAAGAAGAGTAATTAAACAAACAAAACAATATTCAGAAAAAGTGTCTTAATTCAAATAGCAAACTGTGTCTTTTTGATTCTCCCCTGGATTCTTTCTAACTATTGTGTAATCATTTCATGGAAGGGAAGATTTAAATCTTCAGATTAGTCTGGTTCTCAGTAATTTAAATTTTCTCAGGACACTTCTGTGAGATTTGTTGGCCCACTGATTTGTAAAGTATGTGGTTCCACTCTAGTACAAGAAAATACATCCCTGAACCAGCACAGGAAGAGGACACAATTACATTAGAAGGCAATTTTTACCTTTACAAATAGTGTGCAAAAAAACCCCCAAACCAGCATTTTAGATTAAAGTTGATTGTACTTTATGTCTTATTCAAGCATTGCTCCAGTCAGTTTTGACCTCAGTCAAAGGAGCGAAAGGTCACACAACTAATCCACAATCTCTCTCCATTCATGCTGTCCACTCTTCTTTTGGGCTTCAGTTGAACCTAAGATTATTTTAAGTGCAGTTATCGATTAGTTTTAAACTTAGATTCTGGAACAAAATATCCAGTTGCTTTTGCAATGTGTGTCTAAGTATATTTATCAATATACTGTGATAGATTTGATTTTGCAAGTGAAAAAAAAAGTGTTTTATGAATCTTTCTATCACACAGCTATGAATAAAGATTGATTTCAAGAATCAGCTATACATAAATATTTTTTCTTCAGAAGAAAAAAGACTAGAACTTCAGTGAGCATCTCAGTGTCTTCAAAGTACCACAAACATCTCTGACTGATGTTTTCTCATTATATTTTCCATGAAGATTGACCTGAATTTTCTGCTGATAGTAAAAATATCAGATATTGAAGTGTATTAGAGGATGAAAACATAAAACAAAACTAGCAATATTACTGCATGTCTTTTTAAATTTTTCATTTTGTTCATGTTTTTGCTTGCCAAATTGAGTACGTATCACCTTATTTTTCCTCAGTGTATTAATGAGTTCAATGATATTTCAAAGTTCATAAAGATATTACATTTATGACATTTTTAAAATCTCTGGCAGTTCTGAAAAAGACTTTTATCTCTGAGAAATTCTATTCTGTACATTTGTTTTACTCAAAAAATTGAATGTATGCAACATTAGACTGGCTTTATGTATTAAAGACTCACCAGTCTAACCCAAGACTTTAAAGAAAATCCAGAGTCAAGGAGAGCTCTCCTTTACCTGGAATTTATGAATGTAATAGCATGAAGTCAGATTGAGGAAAGTCAGTTAATGTTTCTGTAGATTTTTAAGCAAATTCACATTTAAAATTTTACTTTAAATCTATTTTTTAATTTTCTTTTTTAAAAATTTTTCCTGGTCCAGATACTGGAAAATAATTTTAACTCTATTATTAACATATATTGGACCAAAACAGATATCACATTCAGTAAAACATTACAGGAATTAATAATTGATACGTATTTAAATAAGGCAAGCGCATGTGTATATATAAAATACATATAGAGTATATACATGTACAATTATATATATATAAATGCATATAAACCATGTAATGTAAGTAAATAACACTCGTTCATTTAAAGATAAATAAATTAAATCTCTCTTAGATTAATTGTTTGTAACTACAAGGCCACTTTGCTAAGGAATATGTCAGAAGTTTTCTGTCTTTCTCATTTCATTTATCATGTATAAGAGGAATGTTACAGTGTCTCTTCAAACATTCTTTCATTGTTTTGTCTCAAGTTTGTATAATGTGGGCACAAAAGTGTCATTGTACAGGTCTTTCAATAGCTAACATCAAAAGTAGAACTAAATACTTAATAAATACTAAATTTTTCTTCTGCATCTGTTGTGATGATGTATTATTAGGCATTTCTATTATTTTTTAAAAGATATTCAAGATATTAAATGATGTGGAATATTTATGGAATATCTCTTTCAGTTCTGTAGCATCTAAATGGTCCTACACAGGCCAGTTATAAATTCTTATGATTACTTTGTCAGAAAACACCCGTAAAACCGGAAGACAAGACTTTGAAAATGCTGCCAGTCTTGCAACTTTACTGTTACTTCAGCTGATTCACAACATATAACATAACATAACATAACATAACATAACATAACATAACATAACATAACATAACATAACATAACATAACATAACATACATAACATAACATCAGTGTTTCATTTCCTAATATATTCCTGGAGCAGAAAACAGAAGAGGTGGAAGAAAAAAGACATAGTGATAGAGAAGCCAATAATTTGATGCCCTGGCAAGCAGGATCAACATCTTACTGAGGATGAATGAAAAGAACATGCTGCAGATGCTGATGTACTTTCACTTCTGACATGATTACTGATAAGCAGTGCATAATACCAACACGAGAAGATACAAAGTAAGAGAAGTTTTCTCTGAGCATGACTTCCACTGCACCTGAGCAGTGATTAGAATTGCCTTCTGGGAAATAATTGACTAAAATTCTAACTATCATGCCATTTTATATTATTACCAAATGATAGCTGTGCATGCTTATGTCAATGTGTGTGTAGATATTTTTAAAGTTTAGGTGGGATTTTACGGTTGGGTTTTTTTAAATAAAAAGTTTTTTCCTATTAATTTACATACAGACTTCAGAATAAGGAATGTAAAGACAAATACAGGACAAAGTATCTTCTGGATCACAGAAGCCCTGAAGGTCAAAGACTGAAGTTCACACTCAAGGCAGAAAAAAATCCAGAATGTCTTCTTTTTAGCTATCCTAGCTATTTAGGCCTCAGTTATCAATTATACTTCTTATTTTTCTTTGCATATTTTATTAATTTCCAGAGTAATTCATCCTTTTGTCTTGGTGTTGTGTGGTATAGAAATGTTCAAGCCAAGCAATTTCATGTCACTATCCATCGGTCATCTGTATTGGAAAGGTATCTAGAGTAAATTTTTTTTTTACTCTTCAGAGAAGATCACACAGAATTACAGTAGGTCATCATTAAGCACTGGGTGAGATCGCCTAAAACACTGTTTCTGGTTCTCTACATACTGTTCAGTTTGTTAAAAGACATTAAATACAGAAAAGCCATAAAAATATTTTATTCTCACCTTGAAAAACGTGCCACAAAATGCTTCATAGCACACAGTATCAGCAATACAAAAGTCAAAATCCATGGCTAGATCATGTCACAGAAAAAAATGGGGAACTTCCAGTGGTCTTGGCTTTGAGTTTGGCTCTGGTCACAGCGCTTTAAGCATGCCTCTTGCCAAGATCTCTAACCCACAGAATTTCAGTCCGTGCTATTTCATTGTTGCTTGAGGATGGCTGAGCAGTGTGATGACTCCTGACAGAGAATATGGACTTTGTGAACGGAAGCTGATTACCTGATTATCTTAGGTACATTTCAGAGAGCCCACTGCAAGCATTTGCGAGGCGAAGGCCCTAGCCATTTACCAAAACAGAATCACATCCTGATGCAGCTGCTTCTGTTGCAAAAGCCCTTAATAAATAAGGCCTTGTATATTTAAAAAAAATTACAATGGTTTATAGCAGTAATCCTCTCAAATACTCAAGTCTTTGCTAGCTTTTAACTAACAAACTCAGTTATTAAGAGCAGCAGTCCTACAACACTCAGGGATTATTGTCTAGGTCTGCTGACAATGCACTGCTAATGACCAGTTTGCAAAGTACAATCTGTTATGGTATTTCACAGTCAAATCAATGTTTAAAATTGCTTGAAGCATGGTAACTTGTCTCTTATACCACGCCCACATTGTTTTTTAAATAAACAGCATTGTATCATTCTTTTTATCTGTGATTAAAGGTTATGATTATTACCAGTGTATGTTACCTGGCAGCATTTTTTAGTTTGTGGTTTGATCAGGTAAACTTGAAAAGAATATCAAGCATAAAAAAAAATAACTTTACCTTTAGCTATAAAAAAGGGACAGATCTGTCAGAAGGCTGTCTGCCTTCTCTTAATTCTTAATATGGAGTTTCTGACAAGTATACAGATTTGCCTTAATTATTTATTCATTTCAATGAAACCATCTTCATCTGCTTTAAATTTCTAATAAGTCTATTTAAATAAAGAGAATCCTATTTGAATGTTGATTTTACATTTGGAAATGTAAATGAAAAGGGTTCTGTATTTGGAAAGTGCAGGCATTTGGCTTGGTCTTTGGCATAACATCCCTTGTTGAAAACTGAGAGAATTCAACAGAATGATATCTTAAAAGTCATAAATCAGAGTAGTCTTAATTTTAAAATTTAGCTGGTGCAATTTAAACATCTACATGTCTATGGCTAATTTCACAAAAGCAATAAGGTACCTGACTACTATTCTATGAGCACTCTGTTTCACCTGCTGCCTAATCCTGGAGCCACTGGAATCTCCCAGACAGTGGCATTTCCTCTACCAAAAAAAAAAAAAAAAAAAACCAAAAACAAACACTTCAATGCCTCCATCTCTTCTTCCAGCTATATTTACTTTGATATTTGAGAGCATCAACCTATTGTGTACAGACTGGTCAAGATTCTGAAAAAAACTACTGTCTGTTTTGAAAGTACTTAATGAATTTAGGGGCTTGCTTAGATGGGTAAGTGTGCTTGCTTATGGAGCAGTCACTAAAGTCTTCAGAATATAGTCAATAAGTCAAGCACTGTGTGAAAGAATTTTTGCAAAAAGAGCTTTTTATCCTTTACCCACTGACTTGGATAATTTCCTGGGCAGGATCTACATCTATTTTGTGTCTGAATCTGGAGCAAAAACTGAAACTCAGATTGCCTTCCTGAAGGGTAATAGATGCTTGGACATACAGTTGAACTTGATATTAAGCACAGTTAACATTAAAAACTGTCATTACCATTAATTAATATTAGCAAAGTAACAAGACATCCCTTAGTCCTATCAGACCAAAAAGAATTTTAGAACTTTGTAGAATTATCACTGGGTTGGCAAAACAATTATATTCGTCTTTTCTCTTGCTTTAGAAAACATGAGAGATCTTTGTAAACTATAAAAGGTTACAGTTGAAATGTTTTCTTCTGGCCAGGAAGTTGTACAAGCTGTGATACGACACAGGTGCATGGAGCATCACAATGAATAACAGTAGCCTATTATGTCTTGATTGAGCATGGATCAATGCCATTGTTAGTTTAAAAATTCAAAAGCCTATTCTGCTGAAAGGATGATTCAATAAAATCAGCTGGTAATCATTATTTTAAGAATATTAGGGTGTTCCATATTAGGGTGTTCCAGCTTTAGTGGTTTAATGTAAAATATTGCATTACAGAAACACACATTATAGTTATTGTAGTGACATACCTATGCAAAGAATTCTAGAAACTCTGAAGAAAGAAAAAAAAAGTAGAGATGTATGGCAGATTATAGAATGATATGATCGGAGATTGGCTTGCACACAAACAGTAAAAAATATTGTGATACTGATTTTGTATGTTTCTGCAAAATAAGCAATTCCACCTGGACAACAAAAGCCCCAAATGGATGCCTATGATTTTTTTCTATGCCAGCATATCTTATAGGGAAGGGGGCTTTGTTCTTTGCTTCACAGATGGTAAGAGAAAGAGAACTGAAGGCTCTGCAAGACATTTCACAGAGACACGTCTGACAGGTGATCAAATCATCGAACACTTCTCCCTGAAAAACAATGTTCAGATGTAGTTTAAGCATATACCCTGTGACAGCAGGAACATACTTTCCTCTGTGTTGACATTCATTTTAATAACAGAAAATGCAAGCAGAATTTCTGGCAATACAACAACAACAACAAAAAAGTATATGCCTTCATATTTATGATGCAGAACTTTCATCAATTAATGTATTTCTTTACTTGGAGATGACTGTTTTAATAGGAAACTTTTAACTTTTGATAGTATATGAAAAGGTAGTGACTCAGGTGCGGAAATACTGTACGGTCTGTTTCAGAAGTAAATGGTCTTATTCAGTATAGGATTATAAATGCTGGTGAAAATGCTATTAATGGTGTTAGCATGATGGCTTCCTACTAAATCATGTTCTTGATATTCAGAGCTAAACACATAAACAACATTTCAAGGCTCCTGTCACTCAGAAGCACACTTGTGCAGAATATAAGCATATCTGTCACCCTGGAATGTATGCAGAATTTAAAAAAATGCAAAAAACCATGCTCATTTTTAACTCTCTATTGTCCAAAAAATGACTCAAAGAGCCTTCAATAGTTCATGAAAATTGTAATCTTGATCTCGTAGCTCAAATAAATAGATTGCTAGAAAACATTTTCCTCTAACTCTCACGGCATATGTTTGTTGCCTCAATTCATTCCATGTTCAATACAAAACATCACAAGTGTCACACAACCTATCTTATATATTCTAAGTACACCCACTATAAATTTACAGAAGCTATTAATGACAAATCTATTAATGTGAACCGTTAACTACTACTGACTTTTTTTTTCACTGTGTTGAAAAGCCTACAGCAAGAATTCTGAGGGTTTACTTTCTTAATTTAACGACACAAAATATTTTGTTCACCACTTAAAAAGGAATGAAGCAGAAAATTTTGTTGGAAATTTGTTGGGAATTCATTTTGAAGGACATAGGACTCGCATAAACACACTAACACAACAATAGTATGCCAGCGAACCTGCATATTTTCAAAATTGTACATTTTGTTTTAAATTAACAAACATTACAAAGAAATGAGTATATGCCATTTGAGGATCTGATCTTTCATGTACTCCCCAGAATGTTTCCACGTATAAGTAACTTCCATAAATATTTGCCAGTTTATTTGATAGTATGTGTTTCTTTTGTGAATAAATTCTTTACATCTAAGATGGTACAAGAGCTCAGTTGTCTGGCTTACCTCTGATACAAATCAAAAGTACTAAGTTTTTTTAGGTTTCATGATCATTTGCACTGAAATGGATTCTGCAATATTTGGTGTGTTTTCCATAAAAAGCTACTTTCCATAAAAAGGTGCATTCTGTGGTACCCCTCAATGTTGTAATACACGATAGTATGGTTGAAAGCTCAGATTTTGTCATTCTCTCAGAATATAATGCATATAGTGGGTCAAAATAAATATCCATGTACCCCTATGTCCTTTACAAGCTTTGGCCATTGTCTACAGTTTAACAACTAGGTTAAGAGGTGCAAGGAATTATACTTCCTGACTCTCCCTCCTGGTTTATTTTATTCCTTACTGTT
This sequence comes from Pterocles orientalis, assembly GCA_011057875.1. Lineage (NCBI taxonomy): Eukaryota > Metazoa > Chordata > Aves > Pterocliformes > Pteroclidae > Pterocles > Pterocles orientalis. Next base: position 1,902,690 of record WKFP01014836.1, on the reverse strand, counting down.
TCTGAAGCACAGAAGATAATATTTTAAGGGATAACATTCATTCTTCATACAACATAAATAATCAGTTGGTAAACACATACAAATGTGTGCCTCCTATTAGGTAAAGGAATATTAAATTCCAGTGCTCTAGCAAATTGGCAGTGGATTATCCGTGTATTTAAAGAAGTCAAATAATTCTATTCCAAACTCAAACTATACTTAGCTTTTCAGCTCTGCAAAACAGAAAACTTTGAAAAAACAGTTCCCCAGAATTTTTTTTCCTTCTTTTTGTTCTGTTATATGTTTCATTCTACGGTGCAAAAGAGAAATATCTTTTCCATTTTTCCAGATTGGTACATGATGGTCCAGTTCCTGCCTGTCACACACAAATAAATAAACCAGTATAATCATGAGATGGAAGATGGAAAAGTGACACAGTAGAGCAAGTACTTCCATTCAGTGCTTTGGCCTAAGCTGGGACTATAGCAAAAAAAACATGTGCTCAAGAGTTCAAACTAAATGGTTGACCTAATTACTGCTCCATTTCTCCATCCCTAATGTACACGGAATTTTGTAGGGCTTTGGTCTGTCTAAGCTGAACTGTTCCAGAAGTTTATTACTGCAATCAGGTTCTATGAAAGGGGCAGATAACCGCATCATTCTCCTTTTCTCCACATTTGGTTTATGTGAGCTGTAACAATATTCTACACAGACACTTGATTTTCACATTTTTCTCAAGTTGCTTTTCCTGTTATAAAGCAAGATACATTTGAAGGTCTAGAAAATCTTATTAGTTGGTATCATCTATAAAAGTGATCCGTGGGAACTTATTAAAACCGTTAAAATTCACCCTGCATTTTTCCATTATAACACTGTAAACTTTCAATCTGACATTTGACTAACCAAGCACATTTTAAAAATATAATTTATTTGTAACACATCTTATATGGAAGGTTTTCTGGGTGAGTCACTGAGAGAAGACAAGAATGCACTTTGCTAGCTTGCTAGTATATGGGGATAGTGAGAAAAAAAAGATTTTTAACAAACATGTAAAGTGAAGACACTAGATAAGCTGTATTCTACATTCTTTACAGCTATGATATCAGAAATGATGCAAAATTCTGTATTAGTTTTGTTGGGTCAAAACTCTTCACAAAACAGATGAAAATTTTATGTGAAAATTTTGTACAAAACTTTCCCTTTTAGTCATTAGAAAATATTGAAAATCATCACCTATCTTCTCTGTTGGGAGAAAAGGTATTTCTTCTTGATATTATAGGATTACAAGTTTGTCAGTGATTCATACCCTTACAGCTTTCCCACTTCAGTTTACGTATCCCTCCCTCTACTGAGACTCACTGATCTCTTTAATCTGCATCTTATATTTTTTCTACCTGAATGTAGTAATTTTCATGACTGGATTTCAGTAGTGCTTCAAGACTAGTGAGGAAAGAACCTCACAGAAAGTCTTATTATCACATCCCCAAATCCTTATAAATAATGGCCGAAGACATTTTCTTTCCTAGTGTCTTTAATTCTCTTCAAAGTGCAGGAAACAGAGGTTGTTCTGAAAAGTGGTAAATATAACTGATACTGTGGCAAAGACTGTGTACACAGCTGATGGTAACTTAGTGAAATACAACCTGATTTCCAGATGTAGTTTTTAATAACTGTAAAAAAAAACCCCAAAACCAAAACAGAAAAAACCTTAAGAGGCCCAAACCAATGTGAAACCTTAGAAACAAATATTCTTAAAATTCCAGGTGTCATCAAATATGTATCATAAATTAAGATATTTAATGGAATATAAAGTTTTATATCTGATCTCCTGCAGAGCTAGAAATGGAAAAGATTATCAGTTACCCAGTAAGTGTCTGTTTTCTAGTAAGAAGGTCACATAATTGTCATTGTAGATAAATATATATAGATATATAGCATATTATACTTTATTATGATATTATGAAATACACTTTATTATATTATCATAGTATGAGAATATGCCAACAAAAGAATATCTACACTGATATGTACATTCTACTTTTAATTATTTTCAAGGTGATTCTGGATATGAAGCATGTAACGGTTTTCCCAGTTGATATTGTAATGAAGTGCATTTGTTTTTCTTCTGTAAATATCTAAATTTGGTTATCTAGATGTCAGCAATTGAGCTGAGTGAAAATACACCGAATTTTGAAAGAGCCAGATAGTCCCACTGATATTTTTCTGATTTCAAGGGGAATATGGCAACCATAAAAATAAGTGTCAGTATATTACTCAAAGTTAAAATATATAGCATCGTTTAAAGGATGATATATAATAATTGTATATTAATTATTACGATATATGTAATTATATGAAAAAATATATAATGATTATATATGTGCATAAGAGGCATATGCATCCTGCACATGTACAAACATACACAAGAATATATATAAAATCATTCCAAGATCATGTTTTTTCCCAGCAATACTTTTTTCCTATTTCAAAGAAATGCAGTAACAGTATTTACAGATATTTACAGATATTAGAACTTCTAATATCACCAAATGAATCTGTAGAATATTCAGTGTTATGGTTTTCATTCATGTCACTATTTCAAATCAAAGACAGACATCTGTATCTATGTCTATGTCATTACAGACAGACTTTGTTAGTAGCACAGCATTGATATTGTGAAGTTGAACACTTAAAAATCAAATAATGCCAGCAGCAAGGGTCTACCACACCTTAAGTCTTTACTTTTTCTGTCATATCCATAACCTGCAAAAGACCTTAATTATGCAATCATCTACAACTTTTCTAATGAGCCTTTCCTTATTTAATACAGATAACGGGTAGCATTCCTTTATTAGCACTTGCTCAATATTTGCATCTCTATGTTATTCAAAGTGTGGTCCTAAGCTGCAGGAATTTATATTTTTGCATATTTTGCTCTGAAGACAGTACTATAAACTTTCATCTAAGCTTTTCTGTGAGCTTCCAGTGATGGCACTTTCAAAATATTAATATGTTTGCTTTCACACCATGTGAATGAAAACTGAAGCAAAGAGAAAAAGGTTAAGTATTTACTTTTTCCAAACTTTTCATCTTTAATGCCACGTTTTGAACATCATGTAGAGCATTGCATATTTAAAGTCAATCTCTTATAGCCCCAGTTAAAATTTTGGGCCACTTACACTTCTGTAAATAAGACAAACGCTGACTCAGAAGTCCAATACTTTGAAAGAGGGGTTACATAATCAGCGGTAAACCATTTTAAGATATTGATATAAATTATTTGCCTCTATCACTCAGAAGATGTGAAATAGAGAGAGTGAAAGGATCCACTTCTCCAGAATATTATTTATTTGCTTGGACTTGAGATCATCTTTCTGTTTCTACAGGTAAGCAACCATGAAAAAAATTAGGAAGTGATAATGTAAGCAGAAGTACAAACTTTGTGCATGTCTGTTTTTCCACCTATGTCATTAAATCTAATAAAAGATTTCAACAGTAATAGCTATAACAGCAGTAAAACTGCATCATGTAGTTAGAAACATTGCTCATTATGTCTGTAGGAAGCCAGCTGTGGTAAATTAGACAACATGTTAGTTATGGCATTTCCTTAAATTTTACTGCTCAACTTTGCAAATGTAACAATGTTCCTTTAACACAGATGAGTCTGTGTGTATTATCTTCTTAGTTAACATACAGACTCACTTTGATTTTGAAATTCTAGCACATGGAGTCATACTGATTTTATGTGCTTCTCCAGAAAAACTGAGACTTTTGGATAGTTGGCCCTCCTCCCCACAAGACCCTTGCTCTTTTCTTAGTTCTGTTTCCTAGACAGTCCCAGTCTTTCCTCTTCCTCAACAGCTTCTTATCTGCTCTGTATCTCCTGAAGTTTCTTCTTATCTGGCTTTATTTTTTCCCCCACCGAGTCTCTATTACTTCTTGGAGTAGCTTTTTGTTCAAATTCAGGGTTATACTCTTGAGAAAAGTTTTTCCCATTTGATTCCTAATTTTAATCTCAGTCTTCCTAACAAATATCTTCTAGTACTCACCTTTTGAACCCGTGTTTGTCTGTGTACTTCTTGCCTTCCTGCACCCACCTACCTCAAGTCTCCAGAACAGTTCTTCATTTGTTTCTGCAAGCATCACGTGGGAGTAAGCCTCTGCTAGATCCCCACAGTGTATAAGGTTTCTGTCCCAAAGAACTTACTCTCAAAGTAGTATAGTCCAGCTGTCTCTCCCGATCTGCTCTATTTTGTACCTTTTGTTGACAATTTTTCCTGACTCCCTCATAAAATCTATTTCTTTCTCTCACCTTTTTGTTGTTCTGCCTGTATTTAATTAAAACAGCTTATTTCTCCTTGCTAGCTAGAATTTTTCCATTGATATTTGTTAGCTTAATCTGTACCACAGTGAGAGGCCTAAGGGGTCCTGCAAAATAAATCACATGAAATGTTTTTTGGGATCTAAGGTAGAAATCAGTTGCGTAAGTCTTAAGTTAGAGGGGAACAGGTGAACTGAAAAGATTTTACAATGTGAAATTTGAGAAAAACTTGTACTCTTGTTACAAATGGTAATTTATGTTGAAAACCTGAGCTGACTTTAGTTGATATATATAAAACATCTTTTCTTGTAGACTGAAAGGTAGCACCAGAAAGTCCCTGACTTTTGGTTTGTAAAAAGTCATGCCATTTGTCAGATGGCAAAAATAGTTTCTATGCTTGAATTTTCCTGGCATTCAAAATTGTTCCAATTTGTGAATGGTTGTGTAAAATTCAATTTCCTCTTAGTTCTTATAGACTATAAACCCATCTACAGATTAAGCAGATGATTCAAGAGTTTGGGGAGGGATTCAGTTGCCTAAACATAGGTTACCTAATGCCATTTTTCAGGTCATCCTGTTTCATATCTGGCAGCACCGTGTGGTGTCTCAGTAACATAAGACATCTCACATGGCACCATGATGAAGCAGCTGACAGCCATCCTTAGGAACAAATTAATCTCATCTAAATGTAGACACCTACAACACAGACTTTTAAATTCCAGCTAGTCATTACAGGGTCATTTTCTAGTCAATGGAGAGCTGTAAGTATTTCAAGAGCCTAATTTATCTGATTAAATGTATATGTCTACTCTAAGATGAGATGAACCATGCCTTAAAGGTATCCTTTAAATATAAAGGTATCTAACACAATTAGCTGAGATCTGGACATCTATATTGTAGACATCAGCATTTATTCAGAACAGGACTCATGTGTCAGCAGAAGTGAAGGAATTTCCTGGCAAAATGAGTCTGCGAGACAATGATGATTCTCTAAAACTGAAATACCTTATGATCTTTCTGAGTTGGGCACTCTGGCTTCCAGGTTGTCATTTCAAAACCCACAGGTCAGAGTTAGCCTCCTTATTGACTACTTTACAATTACAAACTCATGGGTGAGCTGACAGCCCAGACAATTAAACTTTCCCAACCAAAGAATGCAGCTATGCTGGAGTCAAGCACACTGAAAGATCGGGCAAACTCAGGTAATCTTCCACTCAGGATAGAAACATCTTGAAGGGCTTGGTCTTAAGCTCTGAATACTGAAATTAATTGCTGCCAAAAATCAATATTATCCTTGATAATTTCATAGGTGTTCACTGAATTCAAGATTATGTGACTCAACATAGAATAAAACAAGCAATTAATTGAATGACATATGGAAAGGTGTAGCAGGAGTTAAATGGAGGTAGATGAAATTTGCAAATACACCGATGTCTTCCATTGAGAAGATGGAATTCATTCACTTCTTATTGTCGAGCTCTGAACTTCAAACTGAGAAGTTTACATGTATTTATTAAATAAATTTATTTATTTATTAAACAGGTGAGGCAGGACTTTTTTTTTTTTTTAATTTGTCGTTGTACTATTGGATATGTCTAAATTGAAATACAGGTTTGAAAATAATACTTGGGAATTTAAACATCATATCAAGGATATGAACAGGTTAGATGATATTTCTGTACTCCTCAAGGAATGAAGAAAAAAGAAATGAGAGCAATGCATTCTCCAGAATGTAATCTGTTTCATAGCCTATGAAAAGACGTTAATTAATACATTTCTTGTGCTGTTTGTGAATTCATGACAAAGCTACTCACCCTGAGGAAACAGAAGAAACAGCAGACTGAAAGATTATTTCAAAGCTGACCTTCTAGGTGGTGCTCCAATGACATCCTTTAAAGTACTACACTCCAGTACTGTAATATAATTATTAGAATACAATAATAAAAACAAATTCTGGTTTACTCTGTCTAGTCAAGTTGACTATAAAGAAATGGTTGCCTTTTTTAATGGTCAATTAAACACTTATGATTACATAGTGAAAGAATCACAGCTTTCCTTATAGAAGATACTTGAGGTTAGTATGACATATAAATCAGCAAACATATTTTAGAACAAGCAAATGACTAGACATTAGCAACAAGCAGACTGAAAATATCATGAAAGCAATTAAAAATATTTATAGACTATGTTTTATGAAACCAAAACAATTCTCATTTTTTCAGGAGATGACTATTTACTGTAAATAATACAGTTAATGGCATACATTCATCATATCTTGCATTAATTAGGTTTTTTCTTTCTGTTAGGATCTATGAAACAGTTTTAAGTGCCAATGTCAACAACAGTTAACATGATTAAAACTGCATTCTTAATAAGAATTTTATCCCAACTTGTATTAATGTTTATTTTAAAATGCTTCTTTGCTGTGGAGCCATCTGTTTCTCGCTAGTTATAGTACCTGAGTTCTACAATCATAGGACCCGAGGGAAATTTTCACCTATTTTTTCTTCATGGTATAACAAGCATTCAGTACTTCATTCAAAAGAAATATGTCAACTGAAGTTAAGAAGTTGTAGTCAACAGGAAAATGTTTGCAAACTTTTAAAACTGAAACTTCTTGACAAGTCCTCTTGTTCTACCAGTGTACTTGCTGGCTGTGAATTTGAAATTGTTGATATGTTTGCATTATACTAGGAAGATGGGAAGAGATGCTAGCAGTCAAAATCAGTCATGTTTCTTTATTTATGTTAAAAAATACACTAGCTTTACAATTAAGATTTGTTTAAACATATGACTTTCAAATCACCTTTTGATAATATTAAAATAAATTAAACAATAAGTAAATTCTTTAAAAAAATCAGCCGTCATTTTTCATTGATTATTCTGAAATAGAGTGGTGTTTAATTTATGAATTTATTGCACATTGTTCCAATACTATGAAAACATGTGAATTACGTATGACATGTCTCATAGTAAATGGACAAAATTATAGTTTCCCATTTTGAAGTCTTGGTTTGATCATCTGCTCTTGATTTGGTAGGTCATTCCTGTTAAGTACAAAACTATATTACTTTCTAATAAAGGTCAGATTTTTAAGCAAAAAGAGCTACAGAATGACATGTTAAAAAAGACTATGTGGCATATAGAGGTAAGGCTGAGTTTTACAGGTTTTGCCAATGGGGATTTTTCATGAAAGGTAAATCAGGCTTGGGTGATATTACAACACACTGTAACATATACATACATACTTTAATCAAATTGAGACAAAATAGGGATATATAGTGAAAGGCTTACACATAACACTCAACATTTTTTTCTGGATTGGCGAAAATCCACAGTCCTCTGTATCCAGTAGTTTATAACATCATGAACACGGATGAGGATTTTAGTAAGAACCAAATGACTTATTTTCTCGGCAAAATGCTTACTAAAATCTTGGAAAGAAGCTAAAAAGGAACTAGAAGTGAGTTATTAAATACATCTGCTTTCTCTACCACAATACAGTCAGAAATCAGATTGCAGTAGAATTACTGTGTCCCTAGTGTTTAAAATAAGGTTACACTGAGAGATATACTATCAGATACACATTATGTAAGTGACGGTGATACCTGTGCAATAAATTAAAGAGCTTAGTGACAAATTACATTTATCATACACTTTAGATCTTCTCACCTGCAGTCTCACTATTAATTGATTGGCATTGGGACTACTTTTACTACTTTTAGGTGCGAATAGTTGAAGTCAGACGATGGCCATACTCAGCCTGACTAGCATAGAGATAGCAGAGAACATTGCTCACTTGCGAGGCAGCTGGCTCTGCATGACTGGTGGAGAGGAAAAATAAGGTTGGCTCTTCACATCTAGCTCATCTACAGGTAGGGGACATTATAGAGCACCTGCTCCTAGTCTGTTGGGAGTTGCCTGGCTGGAAAACTGCTGGCTTTAAAACACACTGGAGTCCATGTTTATGGTTATGAAGAGCACAGAGAAGAGGGCTGCATGAAGGCTAGGTCCAGTGTCAACCAGATGCTTCAGTCATGCAAAAGCATAAGTACATTCACTGTTACCAAAATACTAAATACTGTATTATAAAGAGTACAACCAACGCACAAGAAGAACAAGGAAGTAAAATGCATCTCCCAGCTGAAGGGGACTATGGGATTTTCATTTAAAAATGAGAGCAGAACTTAGAATGGCATGCGGGGGAGAAAGACTTTGAGCAATTTGACTTAAAAATGAATTTGATCTTGCTTTGAGACCTCCAAAGGTCTCTTCCAACATAAACTAGCCTGATGCTATGGACATAATGAGTATCAATATTTTGCATAGATTCCAGCAAGAATCCCTTTTCTTGGGAATCTTTTTTGTTTTGACTTCTCTCAGGTTTTGGGAATCAAACATTTCAGGTATGATTTCTTTAATAAAATCTTATTAACAATAACAATAATAGCAATAATATGCTGCATAATATAAGAGCGAAACCTTGTGAATCTATGGAGGGCTTTTTTGAGAAAAAACGCTTGTATGAACCTCAGAGAACCCTTTCTCTGGCAGGCCTCCAAGACCTTTCTTTTTTCATGCCGTCTTTGGGGTAAAAAGAAGGCTGCCAGTTGCTGGTTAGAGTCTCCCTTGGCTGTTGTCCTGGCT
>WKFP01014836.1:1880470-1893723 GCA_011057875.1 Pterocles orientalis | reverse complement strand
TTTTTTTTTTTTTTTTTTTTTTTTTTTTTTTTTTTTTCCCTACTGGTTATTTAATATACTTTACAATTAGCCCACAGGGGCTTGCTACAGGAAGACAGTTCTCTCACCCCTTTTGGCTGTATACAGTCATACAAATGCTGCAAGATTACAGAGAAATATAGAATACTTTGCTAGGAAGCTCTGCATAAGATCTTCTACTGAAGCTTTAATTCCATAACTGTCTTTTCAGATATATTGTGTTGCTACAGCTAAGGAGAATCATTATTTAAAAATGTAACAACCTAATTCTTGTAAAAATATTCAGCATTTTAACTTAACATTGAAACACAGGAATGGAAAGACATAAGAATAAGGCTACAAGAAAGACGTCTTTTATTAGTAGTGCCTCCTGCAGACCCAGGTGCTGTGTGCTTTCTGAGTGTGCAGCTCACTTCAGCTTTGAGCCCTGTCTGTGTCCTGTGTCTTAGGATGTGGGTCAAGGACATGAAAGAGTATGATGCACTGTTAAGAGAAACTATTCAATTAATTTTGGCACATTTTGTGATATTGCGGTGCAGGACTACCTGACTAAGTGCAAGAATAATTGATCAAGATGACTACTTTCCCTAAAAGTTTTACAAACTGTAATAAAAACCTGTGCTGTAAATCCAAAATGGTCTGCAAAACTCAAGGGAAAAGTGAATATGATCTCTTCCCAGTTATTCTAGCAGAGATAATATAATTTTTGAACTTCATGACAGCTCTATTGCTTTTTGTGCCGTGATTTGGCAGTGTGTTATGGGCACCTTCATCCAGAAATGCTCTTTCATCCAAGACTGCAAAGTCAAGACTTTTCTTGTCATCCTTTTATGACACTGTAACTTGAAAAAGGTACAAGACTAAATGCAATGGAGCAAATGAATGAGAAATCATCACCAACTGAAGTGCATTTAATTCTGAGTGACTGAGTAACAAATTAGTCATTATGGCAAGTGGAACACTTTTGTGTATATTTCCTTTTAATTAAAATAATTACAGAGAGACAGTATTTTACATATTTTTAAAGAAATACTGCATGTTAAAAAATGAAATTAATTTATTTGAAAGATATCTCTTAGGTTACAGAAATCATTTAAGTGTATAGAATTACAAAGAGAAGAAGGAGAGTGAAGCTTTTTGCAGTGTTATTTTTGGGATACATCACACCTGAAATATATATATCTGAAATGTAACATCAAGGTCTAAGCTAGCTACTATTGTCTGCTTTTATAGGTAGTGAAGAGAAATAGTGCTTTTAGAAGGTAATTCATCTGATCTTTCCTAGATGCCTCTCTTATAAGGTGTCTATTGCTTTCCATTGAGTACACAGCACAAGATAACTAGCCTAGATTTATATATCTATGTCATGGATATTTATGACAGATGAATTCACCTATATCACTTAAGTACACCTGTAACACAAACATGAGGCAGGAAGACAGCTTCTACCCTAAGGAAACTGCAACTCAAAATTAGATAAAAGATGGCTGAAATACGAAAACAAACCCAAACCAAACAAACTACACACATCATCCAAAAAAAATCCCTAACTCTTCCAAAATAACCAACCAAATAACAACAAAAAATAACCAAAGAGCAGTGTCATCCTTGCTGGTTGTCTCTGCATAGTAAGCCTAGTCCAGCTTCACTGATGCCTTGTGTAGTTCTAATTGAAGAGATTTCCAGGAAGGTAGTGGCGCAGTTTTACAGGTTTTTATAGGAAAAGTATCAAAGCAAGCTTTAAAAAACATCATCTGAACGTTTAACAAAAGAATTTAGACATGTGGCTGCATAAGAATGGTCTTGTCTTAGAACTGACGTGCAGAAAAAACGTAGATAAACCAAATATAAGTACCCGGAAGGAGGTTCAGATCAAAGACAATATTCAATTTCTGGACCTGAAACATTTTGATGGCTAAAATATGGCAGAAGGGAGACCTGTAAGGAAAGAATAAGATCTCTCTTCCAGACACTTTGAACCTCAGCTGCTGATAAAATTGCCATGAGGAGATGAGAGAATTCTAAAAATATAATTTGCAGAGTGATCCAAGATCAACATTTCAATGAAAGCCCTGATGAACATCAGTTCCATAATGAAGTTTAATCACTAGTTATTCAAAGAAATTATAATAGCAAACTTTAGTTATGAATGTTTTGACACTTGGTTAGAGTTAGAAATGTTAAGTACACAATTAAACTTTACATCAGATGGCAGATTATTGATGAAATCATCCTTAAAACTTTTTGGCTTTATTAAGCTGAGGAAATAAGAAGCCAGATAATAAACATGATGTATGTTTTAGTTATCAACAAGCTTACACAGAAGAAATAATTGATGTTCTAAAGTATGACTGTATTGACTTTATTCAGTCACAGTAAATATTACTCTTCCAAAATGTGAATTACTTTCATAACAGTCCTGAAAGAGTAATGTGAAGAACAGTGACAAAATTAGGTTCCATGTCTTAATCAAACTCCAAGTAAAAACACAAGTTTCATTATACACATTTTCATAGAGAGGAAAGAAGCAGTAGTCTATCCAACCAGTGTGAAAGTGTACCCACAATAACTAAGCCTGACAAAATGAGTTAATGCACATTTATGGTAAATGTTTTGTATGTTTTGTTTAGAAAGCATACAATACAGAACAATTAACTTAAAAGGATCAGGTACATGTGGGAAGGAAGATTATCAGAGAAGACTGCAACTAAGGAAATGTTTTGCAGATGTACTGCATTTAAATTAATAAAATCTCATTAGGTTTTATGTTTGCCAATAACGGTTGGAAAAGTTACCATACATTGTAGGAACAATTACCCAAATCTTCAGTGTCTCATTAGGTTTGTCATACTGTTTTCATTATAATACATTAGAACTTGCAAGTGAGCCTTCAGTAATGACATATTGTTCCAATTCTCCTTTCAACAGACTCTAAGTTATTTTAGCATTTGTGTTATAAGCCAGCAGGTGTCTTCACTTTGTTTTTTTTCTGAATTGGTTTTATACACAGACCTCCAGACACAGAATGGAATGTAAAAGGGCTTTCAACAACCACATAAAAATGAGTCTGATTAGAGTAGAGCAATACACACTATTTTTATGTTTTTATGATAATTCAAGGTACTAAAAATGTGCATCTTTAGAGTACACATCTAGTCCTGTAAGCTCTGCTAGTGAAAGCTGTATTAATGTAGATAAACCATGTGATATATAAAGTTTGAAAATTTGCATAACAAATGGAAAGCATAAAGCTGATTTGAATATCTAAGGCATTATAAACTTCAATGAGAACAACCAACACTGTCTGAGCTTGCATTCAAATGAGTAAGATACAAAGAGGATATGATTCTTAAAACACTTTGAAGCTTCCTACTCCAGGTATTAGGAAGCTCAAGGTTAAAATAAATATTGGATTTAAGCAAAGAGGGGAAGAAGTTTAGAAACAATTTGAAAAAGAAATCACCTATATTTATACCTATTTGTTATAAATGTCACATGACCTTCAAAAAAAATAAGAGGCTGCTTTGTGTGCTGTCCCTGAGAAAATAAAACTCCACGAAAATCCTCTTAGATCTGCAAAGATACTGTTGTTCATTTTAGATACATAATGAAGTAAAATGTTAAATATCATATCAGGATACATTACTGGACATCCTGAAAAACTGACAGGAATATTATACTTACACCATTGCAATAGCTGGATTTTCAGTTGCTTCAGAACTATGATACGAAGCTGTTTTATGTGATTAGTGCAGGCTAAATATAGTATCAGTAAATGCAGGCTTTGCATTAAAAATATTTTTTAAAATGACTTTTCTGTTTTATTTTCATTTATTTAAAGTTGTACATTTTAACTTATCTTTAAAATTTTCATATTTGTCCTAGAAATGGATAAAAGTGAAAGCAGAATCAGAGGAAACAAGGAAAAACGAAGGTGAGGGAGAAAGAATCCTAATAGACTATAGCTGGTACTGAGGGATGTTTGCCATCTCCAATCCTGTCTCTCTCATGGAAGAATGTGAGGAAAAGAAAAAAAAGGCACATGCTTATTAGCATTTTTACAGGAATCAGGCTAACAATTAATTTTAACTAGATATAAAGTTATTTGTCTATAATCAAACTGCTTGTTAAAAGTACCATAATTAAAATTGCCCTGATTTGAAAAATAGTAACTGTTTCAAGTGATTTCTGAAAATTTCTACACAACCCTTTAAATTGTATATATCTCACTGCATAAACAAAGCATTTTTTGTCCAGTCAAGAAATTAATAGGGGCTGCAAAATGGTCTCTGATCCATGGCTTATTTTGCCTTTACCACAGCCTTGCTACAGCTGCTGTCACTACAGAGCTTTTTATTTGTGATAAAAATTGTTACTATTAATTGCTTGAAACAGCAAATTTTCATCAGCTTCCATTAGCATGAAACAGCATGAGATTCCTCTCAAACAGCATTGGGCACAGTGTAAACATCCCTAATGAACTATCTATTGCAGAAAGAAATATGTATACAGGAAAATTAAATGAATCAATCTCTAGAAGAACCAATCTCTTTCTCCTCTAGAGAGAAACTATGGTGACTATCGGTGGATTCTACCCATTGTTATAGACCAATATATTCAGATCATGCACTCATGAACCTGACGGGAGGTGGAGGGGGAAGCAGAAAAAAACCTTCAGCAATCCATAAGACAAGAAAACCTCCAATAAGTTCATAAGAAATTGTAGGGAATTTGGAAAATAAAAATCAGAACAGCTTTTGTGAAGACGAAAATAAAAAAGTATCCTGAAAAGCATATTGTTTTCTTAGAAAGTTAGCCTCATAAATGTTAATGATAAATCCCACAGAATATCAGAAAGATATTCTCTTCACTGCAAAAGAGTACTTCTTATTTGTTTTACATTAAATATACACCGTCTTTTATTTTTAAAGAGATCCAAAAGCCTAAAAAAAGGCATATAAGAACATAGAATTACGGAACTGCTGTGACGAAGATAACTAAAAATCATTCTAATGTCAAGCAGGAGATACTTTCATGGGACCTTTCTTTGACACAGGTAAAGAATAGTTTTTCCCAGCCAACTCAGTTGGAGCTCTTCAGAGCTGCTCTTGAACCATAGTGTCATGGGCTTTATAACAACTTTACATCTGGACAGCTTGCTCTCTTACCCCATATTCCTCCATTTTATGTTCTGCCTGATGGTCATCCCTGCTGTTACTTATTACTGTACTGATACCCTTGGGTCTGCTCTTTTTAAGATACAGGTTTTCTTAATTAATGTATTTCTTGCTGCTCTATTTTCTTCTCACTTTTAATTTGTCCATGGACTTTAATTAAACTCCTTCATCATGGCTCATAGGTTTGGCAAACTTCACATGTGTGTATATATGTATCTGTTCACCCAGCAAGATGACCCAAGCTTTCCATAAAAATTCTATTACTTCAGTTCATGTCTTGCATGAGAGAGTTAACAACAATAAAAATGAAATAAATAGATTGACTTATGTGCATTGTTTTTCACATAGAAAGTTAATTATTTCTCCTTCTTAACAGAGAAAATATACTGTGTAGAAATACAAATTAGGTGAAACTAACTTCTGCATATTCAAATATTTAATACTTTTAATTCTTCTCTGAAAGTGTCGTTATATAGTAGAGTGCACTCACTCATAAGTACTTATTTCACCATTCTTTAACATATGTTTTTCACGTACTTATCTATGCTTAAGTTTACTTACAGGTAAATAAAAATCCTCTGACAAGTGTCAGAAATATTGTACTGTGATCAATAAAAAGTGAGTCTAGTTAGTCCTATAAATATCTACCTGGACTTTCCAGTTTTGTAAGGATTTCTATTTTACCTGCTGCACCTCATTCCTGGCTTATTAACAAACCTAGCTATGACCTGTGAGCATGCACCTTATTTTCTCATCTCATTTGTTTTACATTATGTTGTATAAGCCTTGTAGAAGACTCTTGGGAAATATTCCTATTGATGCTAATAATTTGTGTCAGTTAGTACTATGTATTAAGCTAGTCTATCTATTGACTTAAGAGAGCTGCATGCTAGACTGTCTTCTAGTTTGTGGTATTCTTAATTTTTTCCCTATATAATCTTTTTGGAAATCTCCTACTTCCTTAAGAGTTTACAAAAAACACAAATACAACCCAAATCTTGATCAGAGCAGACCAAACTTTGGACCTTTTCACCCTGGTTTCTCAGTAAATACCTGTCATATTAGTGTTGTGGCTTGATTGAAGGGGCTTCACCTGTTTATCAGTAGAAACAAGAGCAACTTGAAGGATTCTTCTGAGCCAAGAACACATAGAAACCCCAGTTTTATTCCTTATTGTTTCTCTACTTAAATATGTGGTCAGACATGGCACAGATAACACATCTCTCATCTGAAAACTTTTATTCTCCATCAGGGAAAGCAGTAACTCATATATGGGAAAAGTGAATACCTTGTCATTCCCATTTCTATTGACTTGGAGTTGACCATGTTTGACCTTATTGAGTGCACCCTCAGCAAGTTTGCTAACAACACCAACCTGTGTGGTGCGGTTGACACGCTGGAGGGAAGGGATGCCATCCAGAGGGACCTGGACAGGCTAGAGAGGTGGGCCAATGCCAACCTCATGAAATTCAACAATGCCAAGTGCAAGGTCCTGCATGTGGGTTGAGGCAATCCCAGGCACAAATACCAGTAGGGCAGAGAATAAATTGAGAGTAGCCCTGAAGAGAAGGATTTAAGGGTGTTCGTTGATTAGAAATTCAACATGAGCCAGCAAACTGTCCTTGCAGCCCAGAAAGCCAACTGTGTCCTGGGCTGCACCAAAAGAAGTGTGACCAGCGGGTTGAGGGAGGTGACACTCCCCTTTACTCCACTCTCACGAGACCCCACAGTACTGTGTCCAGCGCTGGAGTCCTCAGCACATGAACATCTTGGAAAAAGTCCAGAGGAGGGCCACAAAGATGATGAGGGGGCTGGAGCACCTCCCATCAAGGACAGGCTGAGAGAGCTGGGGTTGTTTAGCCTGGAGAAGGCTCCAGGGAGACCTTATAGCAGCCTTCCAGTACCTGAAGCAGATCTACAGGAGAGATGGGGAGAGACTCTTGATCAGAGAGTGTAGCAATAGGATGAGGGGTAACGATTTTAAACTGAATGGGGTAGATTTATATTGGATATTAGGAAGAATTTTTTTGCTGTGAGGGTGGTGAGGCACTGGAACAGGTTGCCCAGAGAAGCTGTGGATTCCCCATCCCTGGAGGTGTTCAGGGCCCGGTTGGATGAGGCTTTGAGCAACCTGGTTTAGTGGAAGGTGTCTCTGAATTCTTTTATGTTTTCCTAACACCTGAAGATTACTTACAATTACTAAGATCTATTTGGCAACCTTGTTGCTGTTCTTTAAACATGGACTTTTTTGGGAAAAAATTGTAATTAATGCTGGATGCAGTGGTATATGTTACATCTATACTGAGTACATGCACAATTGTATTTTGCAGTTCTTAGGGGAACAGTTATCATTGATTAAGTGAAGCTAGTTGTGCAAGAGCTTTAACCTTACTAGATTGCCTGTCTAAACCCTCAGTAAGGCACCCTAGAAAGCAAGAGCCCTATTTCTGAGTTTCACATTGTCCTGTCTAAGTCTCGTATTCTTTCTTCAGAGAAAGAGCTGAAATGTAACTTCTTTATTCCTATGTCAATACATTTTTCATTTTTTAAATTATGTAAATCCTTTGAGATGTACTTCTTAACAGTGCCAGAAACCATTCATAAGCTCTTACCCTTTGAAATGTAGGACAAATGACCACAACCAGAGATATAGTAAATGGAAGGGCAGGAAATTTCAAATAACACAGGAATGATTTTTTTAAGTGCCAGAGAGGTTTTTTAGTGCTTTAGTTATATATATTGGCACGTCTTATTTTTCTAAATTGTACTATTGAACTACAAAAAGATCAACAAAGGATAACTAGGAATCAGTAACTAGACTACTCCATCTAAAATCACATGTTAATAGACTCTCCACCACCACAACAAAAAAACAGCATTAACAGTATCTACCCATGTAATTCCATGTAATATTGGCTTTATTTTCAAATGTACTGAAATATTTGTAATTGTGGTGAGGA
Organism: Pterocles orientalis; assembly: GCA_011057875.1. Taxonomy (NCBI): domain Eukaryota; kingdom Metazoa; phylum Chordata; class Aves; order Pterocliformes; family Pteroclidae; genus Pterocles; species Pterocles orientalis. The sequence continues at coordinate 1,885,568 of WKFP01014836.1, read as the reverse complement.
GAAATTCTGGTTCCTTGCATAGGGCCTTAGAAAAGCTGAAAATAATGGTCATAATTCTTTTTTCATTTACTTCTTTGTAATTCATGAATTATTCCACTGAGGTTATTCACTAGCAATTATCTGATGTAGCTAAATACGTACAGTAGTGTACAGTGAGTGCTAATGAAAACAGAGTCAACCCAGCTTCCTTATAAGTGTTCTAAAATCAGGTTTCACTATATTTAAAGGTACAGTGTTATCTCTATACAAAAAACTTTCATAATATGCCTGTCTTATCTTCAAATACAGCCTACAAAATATTATAGCCAGAATAAACAAAAAAAGATAAGTCTACCCAGAGTTAGGGTGCAGTGAGATTAAAGGATTTTAGATTTCAGTGTTTCTGGATTGTAGATTCATGCTGCTGAAAGAATTAAGACAATTTCTTAGTTGTAGATCACCATTCAGGTCTTAAGAATGTCACTGAGAGCCAGTGGATGCTTTGTATTTTGAATCACAGAATCATAGAATGGCTGCGTTGGAAAGGACCTTAAAGATCATCAAGTTCCAACCCCCTGCCATGGGCAGGGACACTCTCCACTAGACCAGGTTTCTCAAAGCCTCATCCAGCCTGGCCTTGAACACCTCCAGGGACAAGGCATCCTTAACTTCCCTGAGCAACCTGCTCCACTGTCTCACCACCCTCACAGTGAAAAAATTTCTTCCTAATACCTAATCTAAATCTGCCATTTTTCAGTTTAAAACCACTACCCCTCATCCTGTCACTACACTCCCTGATCAAGAGTCTCCCCATCTCTCCTGTAGACCTGCTTCAGGTACTGGAAGGCTGCTCTGAGGTCTCCCTGGAGCCTTCTATTCTCCAGGCTAAACAACCCCAAACTTACCATTTTAAATATAGGTGTTGGAAGCTTCTAGAATTTCTTAGTCCTTGATTTAATTACACTGAAAGGAAAGAGAAGCACTTACCTGGCTATGCAGAGAATGGTAGGTCAGGGTATTTGCATCACATTTTCATATTCATTTCTAGTTTTCATTCACCACTGGGGAAGTATAAGAAAAATTCTCAAAATCTGGATACGAACTTTGAAGATTTGAAAAAGTGTTGAATTAATTATAGTGGTCATGGCTTGTGGTGACATATCTCATTACAGCTTCTGGTACTGTTAAGGTATGAGGCACTCACATGTATGAGATAAACCCCATAAGTTACTGTAGTATATATCATCTCTCCATTATAGGTAGAGACATGAAATAGCCAAACTTCAGCCCAATCACCCTAAGTTCCATAATAAAACTGAGTAGATAAGCACATCTATTGATTCTGCCACTACATTTTTTGTATTTTAATTTGTTATTCCTGTTTTTATTTAGCTTCTGTGTTCTTTTAACATTTTTATTCTTATTCTTTGTTTATTTGCCTTGCTTATATTGTAGTTGTTTTAAACAAGTATTAAAACAAACTTCTTCCACTGTTTATACCAATAACATTCATCAGACAGAATTTTGGACATCCTATTTCCATCAGCAAAATTTATTAATTCACTCCAAAGGCAAAGCAGCTAAAACAGATTAAAAACTCTACTCACACAGAACGAGACCGAACTTTAAACTTAGTCCTTTGCTAGAAGGAGCCCAGGGACAGACAGTCACAATTCTTTTTCTGCTTTCCCTTTGCTGTAGGGGGAAGTCATTTTACTGCTGCCTTTTATAATACATGGCTTACCTTCCTCCTTGTGAACTGCCCTGTTTGGCATATTATAGAAAGCAGAATTAAGGCTCCATATATACCCTATACATGTCCTTTCAATCCCCTCTAGAATTACTCACCCCAGGGGTAAATATAACATTTGCCACTCCTTGTTCTTCTCCATGTTTTAAGATTCGTTATACAGGCACTGAAGCACAACTGGTATATGGTTCTTCATTCATTTCTGTAGTTTCAGTTAAGGTCAGTCACAGTTTTAATTGTAACATACAATTGCAAGATAAAAACCAAATCATTACAAGGTAATTCAGGATGTTTTCACAACACACTAAAAGATAAAGATGCTAAAAAAATCATAATAGATGAACATTATTTGGAGGCAAAGATCAGAGGTATTAATGTTGAAAGAAAATACTGTGAGGTAACATCATGAAAATTTTCTGCTACAGCACTGAAAGGGTTTTATAGGAGATGCTTTGGCAAGATACATAAGAATACAACTAGATGTATGTCTACAGCAGTATGGTTTATGAAAAAAAAAAAAAGAGAATTCTGCTGCTAAAGAATAATTGGGATGCAAAAATCTCTCATCTATAAGCATTCCACCAAGCAGATAACAGTGAGAAGGATGCTTCACAGTGGACTTCATGGGACTGCAGAGATCCACAACAGTTAAGAATCTGTCCGTGTAATTCTAAGGAGAGGAAGATAAAGACACAGAAAATGAAAATAAAACGTGTCCCTTTTCTCTGCATCTATTTAAGACTTGAACGAAGAATAACGGAATCATAGAATCACAGAATCACAGAATGGCTGGGGTTGGAAAGGACCTTAAAGATCATCAAGTTCCAACCCCCCTGCCATGGGCAGGGACACCCTCCACTAGACCAGGTTGCTCAAAGCCTCATCCAGCCTGGCCTTGAACACTTCCAGGGATGGGGCATCTACAACTTCCCTGGGCAACCTGTTCCACTGTCTCATCACCCTCATAGTGAAAAATCTCTTCCTAATATCTAGTCTAAATCTACCCTCTTTCAGCTTATACCCGTTACCCCTTGTCCTCTACACTCCCTGATAAAGAGTGCCTCTAGGCCCCCTTCAGGTACCGGAAGACTGCTATAAATTCTCCTCGGAGCCTTCTCTTCTCCAGGCTGAACAAAACCAACTCTTTCAACCTGTCCTCATAGGGGAGGTGCTCCAGCCCTCTGATTAATTTTGTGGCTCTCCTCTGGACTCTCTCCAACAGGTCCAGGTCTTTTTTATGTTGGGGGCCCCACATCTGAACACAGTACTCCAGGTGGGGTCTCATCAGAGCAGAGTAGAGGGGGAGAATCACCTCTCTTGACCTGCTGCTAATGCTTCTTTTGATGCAGCCCAAGACATGGTTGGATTTCTGAGCTGCAAGTGCACACTGCCGGCTCATGTTGAGCTTCTCATCCACCAATACCCCCAAGTCCTTCTTCTCAGAGCTGCTCTCTAACCACTCTCTTCTCAGCCTGTATTTGTGCTTGGGATTGCCTCAACCCACGTGCAGGACCTTGCACTTGGCCTTGTTAAATTTCATGAGGTTTGCATTGGCCCACCTCTCAAGCCTGTCAAGGTCCCTCCGGATGGCATCCCTTCCCTCCAGCGTGTCCACCACACCACACAGCTTGGTGTCATCCGCTAACTTGCTGAGGGTGCACTCAATCCCACTGTTTATTTCTCCGGCAAAAATGCTAAACAACACTGGTCCAAGTACTGACCCTGCGGAACACCACTTTTCACTGCTCTCCACTTGGACACTGAGCCACTCTTTGAGTGCGGCAATCTAGCCGATTCCTTATCCAGTGAGTGGTCCTTCCCTCAAATCCATGTCCCTCCAACTTAGAGACAAGGATGTCACGTGGGACTGTGTTAAAGGCTTTGCACAAGTCCAGGTAGATGATGTCTGTTGCCCTTCCTTTATCCACCAGTGCTGTGGCCCAGTCGTAGAAGGCCACCAAATTTGTCAGGCAGAATTATCCCTTGGTAAAGCCGTGTTTGTTGTCACCAACCACCTTCTTGTTATCCATGTGCCTTAGCATAGATTCCAGGAGGATTTGCTCCATAATCTTACCAGGCACAGAGGTGAGAACGACCGGCCTGTAGTTTCCCAGGTCTTCCTTATCTCCTTTTTTAAAAATAGGGGTTATGTTTCCCCTTTTCCAGTGTGTGGGAACTTCACCAGAGTGCCACGACTTCTCGTATATGATGGATAGTGGTTTGGCAACTTCATCTGCCAGTTCCCTCAGGACTCGCGGATGTATCTCATCGGGTCCCACAGACTTGTGCACCTTCAGGTTCTTTAAATGGTCTCGAAGCTGATCTTCTCCTACAGCGGGCAGTTCTTCCTTCTCCCAGTCACTGACTTTGCCTTCTGCAACTTGGGCAGTGTGGCTTGAGCTCTTGCCAGTGAAGACTGAGGTAAAGAACTCATTAAGCATCACACAATCACAGAATCACAGAATTATAGAATATTAGAGTTTGGAAGGGACCTCGGAAGATCATCCAGTCCAATCCCCCTGCCGGAGCAGATCAGATCACACAGGAACACATCCAGCCGGGTTTTGAATCTCTCCAGAGACGGAGACTCCTCAACCTCTCTGGGCAGCCTGTTCCAGTGCTCTGTCACCCTCACTGTAAAGAAGTTTTTTCTCATATTCAAGTGGAACCTCCTATGTTCCAGCTTGAATCCATTGCCCCTTGTCCTATCCCTGGATGTCACAGAGAAGAGCCTGGCTCCATTCTCCTGACATTCACTCTTCACATATTTATAAACATTCATTAGGTCACCCCTCAGTCTCCTCTTCTCCAAGCTGAAGAGACCCAGCTCCCTCAACCTTTCCTTATAAGGGAGATGCTCCATTCCCTTCATCATCTTTGTGGCTCTGTGCTGGACTCTCTCCAGCAGTTCCCTGTCCCTCTCGAACTGAGGGGCCCAGAATTGGACACAATATTCCAGATGCAGTCTCACCAGGGCAGAATGGAGGGGGAGAAGAACCTCTCTTGACCTACTGACCACACCCCTTCTAATACACCTCACGATGCCATTGGCCTTCTTGGCCACGAGGGCACAGTGCTGGCTCATGGTCATCCTGCCGTCCAGCAAGACCCCCAGGTCCCTCTCCCCTACACTACTCTCCAACAGGTCAGTACCCAACTTATACTGGTACCTGGAGTTGCTCTTGCCCAGATGCAAGTCTCTACACTTGTCCTTATTAAATTGCATTAAAGTTTTCCATGCCAAAATCTCCAGCCTGTCTAGGTCTCGCTGGATGGAAGCACAGCCTTCTGGCGTGTCAGCCACTCCTCCCAGTTTCGTATCATCAGCAAACTTGCTGAGGTTGCACTCTACTCCCTCATCCAAGTCGT
>WKFP01014836.1:1856024-1878103 GCA_011057875.1 Pterocles orientalis | reverse complement strand
GAAGAGACCCAGCTCCCTCAACCTTTCCTTATAAGGGAGATGCTCCATTCCCTTCATCATCTTTGTGGCTCTGTGCTGGACTCTCTCCAGCAGTTCCCTGTCCCTCTCGAACTGAGGGGCCCAGAACTGGACACAATATTCCAGATGCGGTCTCACCAGGGCAGAGTAGAGGGGGAGAAGAACCTCTCTTGACCTACTGACCACACCCCTTCTAATACACCTCACGATGCCATTGGCCTTCTTTGCCACGAGGGCACAGTGCTGGCTCATGGTCATCCTGCCGTCCAGCAAGACCCCCAGGTCCCTCTCCCCTACACTACTCTCCAACAGGTCAGTACCCAACTTATACTGGTACCTGGAGTTGCTCTTGCCCAGATGCAAGACTCTACACTTGTCCTTATTAAATTGCATTAAAGTTTTCCATGCCAAAATCTCCAGCCTGTCTAGGTCTCGCTGAATGGAAGCACAGCCTTCTGGCATGTCAGCCACTCTTTCCGGTTTCGTATCATCAGCAAATGTGCTGAGGGTGCACTCTATTCCCTCATCCAAGTCATTGATGAATATATTGAACAGCACAGGTCCCAATACCAAACCCTGGGGGAGTCCACTAGATACAGGCCTCCAACTAGACTCCATCCCATTCACAACAACTCTCTGGCTTCTTTTCTCCAGCCAGTTCACCATCCATCTCACTACCTGATCATCCAGATCGCACTTCCTCAGCTTAGCCACGAGGATACTGTGGGAGACGGTGTCAAATGCTTTTCTGAAGTCGAGATAGAACACATCTACTGCTTTACCATCATCTGTCCACCTGGTAATATCCTCATAAAAGGCTATGAGGTTGGTCAAGCATGACTTCCCCTTGGTGAAGCCATGTTGAATGCCTCTAATGACCCTCTTATCCCTGACATGCCTAGAGAGAACATCAAGAATAAGTTGTTCCATCACCTTTCCAGGGATGGAGGTGAGGCTGACCAGTCTATAGTTACCTGGGTCCTCCTTCTTGCCCTTTTTGAAGACTGGTGTGATATTTGCTTTTCTCCAGTCCTCAGGCACTTCCCCCATTTCCCAAGACTTACCAAAGATGATGGAGAGTGGTCTAGCAATGACTTCTGCCACCTCCCTCAGCACGCATGGGTGCATCCCATCAGGACCCATGGATTTATGGGTGTCCAGATTACTTAACCGCTCCTTAACCCAGTCTTCATCAACCAAGGCAAACTCCTTCTTTATCCTGACTTCCTCTTTGGCTTCAGGGGTACTGGGCTTCTCAGGACAGCCTCTGGCAGTATAGACAGAGACAAAGAAGGCATTCAGTAACCCTGCCTTCTCTGTATCTTCTCTCACTAGAGCACCCACCTCATTCATCAGTGGGCCTACACTGCCTCTGGTGTTAGCCTTATCTGCAACGTATTTGAAGAAGCCATTTCTATTGTCCTTTATCCCTCTAGCAAGGTCGAATTCTAAGTAGGCCTTAGCTTTCCTAGTTGCCTCCCTACAACCTCTAACAACACTGCTGTATTCCTCCCAAGTGGCCAGGCCCTCCTTCCATGATCTATCGACTCTCCTCTTGCACTTGAGTTTTCCCAGCAGATCCCTGTTTAACCATGCAGGTCTCCTGGCACCCTTCCTTGACTTCCTACCCGTTGGGATGCATCGATCTTGAGCTTGGAAGAAGCAATCCTTGAATGCTAACCAACTGTTTTGGGCCCCTTTACCTTCAAGTACCCTGTCCCATGGAATTTCCCCTAGCAATTGCTTGAAAAGGCCAAAGTTGGCCAAATACCTCAGCCTTCTCTATATCCTGGGTTACCAGGTCTCATTTTCCCTGGTCCTCCTTTATCGCTGACACACCTATAGAAGTTCTTCCTGTTACCCTATTAGGGCTTTAGCTTTCCTAACCTTATCTCTGGCTTCACAGACAGTGTTTCTGTATTGTCCCCAGGCTACCTGTCCTTGCTTCCACCCTCTGTAGGCTTCCTTTTTTTTTGTTTGAGTTTGCTCAGGAGTTCCTTGTTCATCCATGCAGGCCTCCTGGCATTTTTGCCTGCCTTCCTCTTTGTTGGGATACATCGCCCCTGAGCCTGAAGGAAGTGATCCTTGAATATTAGCCAGCTTTCTTGGGCCCATCTTCCTTCCAGGGCTTTATCCCATGGGACTCTCCCAAGCAGGTCCCTGAAGAGGCCAAAGTCCTCTCTCCTGAAGTCCAGGGTAGTGAGCTTGCTGTGTGCCCTCCTCACTGCCCTGAGGATCTTGAACTCCACCATCTCATGGTCGCTGCATCCCAGGCTGCCCTTGAGTTCCACATTCCCCACCAGCCCTTCCTTGTTGGTGAGAACAAGGTCCAGCGTAGCCCCTCTCCTGGTTGGCTCCTCTATCACCTGGAGAAGGAAGTTGTCATCAACACATTCCAGGAACTTCCTGGCCTGCCTAAGCTGTGCTGTGTTGTTCTTCCAACAGATATCAGGGTGGTTGAAAACCCCCATGAAGACCAGGGCTTGTGAGCATGAGGCTGCTCCTATCTGTCTATTGAGGCCTCATCCACTTGCTCTCCCTGGTCAGGTGGCCTGTAGCAGACCCCCACTACAATGTCCCCTGTCCCAGCCCTCCCTTTGATCCTGACCCACAAGCTCTCTGTTGGCTCCTCATCTAACCCCAGGTGGAGCTCCATAGATTCCCGCTGGTCTTTGACAGAGATGGCAACACTCCCTCCTCATCTCCCCTGCCTGTATTGTCTCCCCTGCGTAATGTATCCCAACATACAGTTGGAAACAGAAGGGAGACATACCCAGCGAGTGGGAGGAGGAGGACAGACTTGCTGAACATTTCAGTCTATGTATACGAGGTTTTTGTTTCAATGATTTGGTTGTCATTCTGGGTCAATGCTGATAAAGATCCCACTAGAAGGCAGTAAAAGATTTATCCTAGATTAGGTAGTATCTATGTCATTATGAATCCTGCTCTCAGATTCATGCAGGTGGCATGAAAGTTTATAGGCAACACACACTGGTGCCTAAACAAGGGATCATTTTTGTTTGGCATTTTACCAGACTTTATTAAAATAACATAATGTCACATAATGTACAATATATAGAGCACATTTTGAGGAAATGTTTACAATTTTCAACAGACAATGAAATAGCTAAACTAATTGAATCTGTGGTGCCTGCAAAATGTCAGTTCAAATACCATAAAACATTACTGCTGACTTATCTAGAACAGGCTTGCTCTGTTTTTTACAGATTCATAATATGCAGTAACATCAACTGCAATATAACATGATACATATTTTAATATGTACGTAAAACTCTCTACTGAGACTTTTTGCTCAAACAAGTCTTAAGAAGCAACAGTCTTTATAGACAAGTGGCCTGTTTGTGATTCATCAATATCTTACTTTCTCTTATGCAAAAATATACAACAGCAGTAAACCATTGGAGGCTAAAAGATTTACATTCCCTTCACTATCATCTTTGTCTTTGTCATCCTTGTATTGAGATTTGCCTGTCACATCTTGTTCTGGTTTTGACTGTAAAGTCCAGATCCATAAAGGCTACGTATTTTGCATTCCAGGTGTCACTGGGTAAAATATGCAAACAATATTAGAACTGTGATAGGATTTACAGATCAAGACCCAGGTTTCTGATCATCCTACTATGAATGACCTCCTCACTAATCTAGAAAGCTTGCTTGCTCTAACTCCTTGCCTTTTGTAGAGTGAATATTGACATCTTAGGTACGTAGCTGGTGAAAGGAAAATGGAGAATATTCCTGGCATTTAATTCAACTAACTCCTGCTTCTGCTTCTAGCCTGACAGTCCGCATACTGCCTTTGGAGATGTCTGACTTGAACATCAATCTGCACTGATTAGGGAAAGAACTGCACTGGTTTGTCACTTTTCTTTTTTTTTTGTGGGGGGGGCGGTGCTTTTAGCAATGATGCAGTGCTAAAAGCTGGGGTATAAAATTTTTACAGTGCGAATTCCTATAGCATGACTTTTGGCATCTACAGGGGACACATCTGCCTCTAAATTAGTCTAAACCACTTTTGTAGACAGACAACAGAAACAGGCATTTTTTGGGTCAATTCAGCTAACACATTCTAGATGTTTACATTGGTTCAAGATAACTCACTCCTTAGCAATGTATGTTCCTCTTCACTGACTATAAAAAGAAGACAGCATAAATGGTTGAGATGCTGGTGTCCAGAGGCTAAACTCCTACTTCTGGCTGGATAGAACCTACCTCAACAGATCTTGGAAGAGATGATTGAGTGCTTATTTTTCATGAGTTAGCTGCCAAAGTTTTTTGTTTCAGTCCCAAACTTAGACTATTAAAGAAAAAAAAACAGTTGCCTCTCTTTTTTTTTCTTCTCTTGGGAGATTTTTTGTTAGCTTTTAGGCACTCAGGAAGAATTCTTTCATTTATAACTACAGAATCCAGTTTAAAAGCCTTCATTTTTTAATTTGGGAAGTTCTTAAAGAGCAAATAGCAATGATGAGTGCTAGTCACTCATTGACTATAAACGCAAACTGGTTGTGATGCCAGCATCTGTGTTGGCAATGACCACATTTTGTCAGAATTACATTCCAGAAGTTCTGAAGAAGAACATAGTGGATCATTTCCAATACTTGGATGCATGGTTAAACTGCCTGAAGCAAAAATGGTTCAATATTCTAGTAATAAATAGACCTTTCCACTTTTGCAGACTACATTTGGGTTTTGGTTTTGTCTTTCTCTTCCCAGTGTATCAGCTTGTGCTTCTGTTTTGTTTGGACATCTCTTTCCATTCACTTTACTCTTTCTGTGTGGCAGCAAAAGGAAACTAAAACCAAAACTATTTGTTTTACAAGGAATGGGTTATATGAGTTCATCTCTAGCAATTTATTTTTGCCCTGAACTGGTCCTATGCAGCTGAACACACCAGTGACATTCTGTTCAGACTTCTTGTAGATTTCAGGTGCCTTACTGTAATGTTGATGTGAGATTTACTTGAACATTATCTAATGTTCCTTCTCTCACCATAAAAGACAAATGCATGGATGTGTAGAAAAAGTACTAATCTCTGCAAATAAATTCATGTTTTCAAATCTCTTGGACACCTACAAATTTATGGTGTAGTTCTTTTTGTAATCTGAAGGTTTTAATTGGTCTAGTAAAATAGTGGACAGCAGTGACCCCACTTATTATGTTAAATTCTTTGAAATATAAAATAATATACAACTTCTCTTGTGTGTCTTCTTGTTAAAGCACTCATTATCACAGTCAAGAAGGCTTAGTTTTTCAAAAGTATGTTGTTTCTTAAACACAATGGCAAGTTCTAACATGATTCAGGAACATGCCTGACCAGTTTGGGCACCCAGTTCTGATTAAAACTGCCATTTTGAGTAGCAGTTAGGCAAATACTCTGTTTAAGTGTTCTTCTAAATGTACTCTATGCACCTTTCAAAGCACAGACAAGAGCTTATAGAGGGGTCTCATGCAAATATTTAAAAATGCAAAACACAATGTTGGAAACCTGTTTTACATTGAGAAGAAAACTGCCCACGTAAAGTTCTGATCCATAGGCAAGAACTAAAAAAACAAGTTCAGGACTACAGTCCCAGAATAATCAACTATTTAAAACAAGATCTTGCAGGAACTTGACTATAAACTATTATTTGAGTAATCCAGTTAATTAATATATATTGTGGTAAAATTATTTTGTGAAATAGATGATTTTTCATCTCGAAAAGAGATTTTTTCCTTCACCTGTAGGTGGAAACCTCAACATTGTCAAGTATATCTTTGAGACATAGCCCTTCTTTCATTATCTAAAGCATGCTAAGTAAATGCCATTATAACATTATTGTAAATATCGCATGTGAATAAATTTATTTTTAAACCTCATCCCTGGAATGACTAGATGTAATATTACCCTGTAATTGTCTGAAAAGTGTCTTGTGGCCAGTACTTGTTCTAGAAATGAAAAAAAGTTTTTCTTCTAAGCTTTTTGTCTATGACATTTCCTTTTATTCTTTTTCCTTTATTTTTTCTTTTTTTCCTATAGCCAAGAAGTGTTCAGAATTTGAATGTAAGTCAGTCGTTTTCTGGGGGTTTTTTTGTTGTTTTTTTTTTTAAAGATTGCATTTAGCACAACTTTCAGTCTATGCTTTTTTTTTGCGGTTTTTTGGATTGCAGAAAACATAAGACAAATGCCTGTAGATTTTGATGATCCTTGAGAACACAAGTGTATGCTGAAACATTTTAAATATGTTGTTACTGAGTTTTAAAGATATTTCTCTCATGAGTATAAATCAAGCCACTTAAACACTGCAGAGTGTGAGAAATGAGCACCAAGATGAGCATATATCTCACCCCTTCTTAGAGCTGCATTGATTTGCACACAACAGTATAACGGTTAGATGTGATGTTCATACAGAGGCCATGCTATTCACTATTGGCCCAAAGCTGCACAGAAGGAATAGCCTTTGTACCTCTTTCTAGTCTTATCACTCTCCTCATATATCTGTGCTAAGGTCAAGTAATAGAGGCATAAGATAAAATCCTCTTTACTTATATATTGATAGTTTCAAGTCAGTTTCAATGGGGGCAGATGCTCACAAGCATCTTTGCACAGCTTTGACCACACATTCCTGTCTGCTGTACTATCTACAAGTAACTTCAAGAAGTGACTGGCAGTCATTGGCAGTCATAGTGCTATGTTCTACACAAAGCGATTTTTTAAAAATGAGTAAATAGACTCTATCTCTTCAGAATTGAAGCAACTCATTTCAAAGTGTGTATGACCAAATAACAGAGGAATCTCTATTGCTAATGTGCAAGATTTCCAACAGGATTTGTGAGGAAACCTGAATGTCCTATATTGTCTCAAGAATCACACAGAATCACAGAATGTTAGAGATTGGAAGGGACCTCGAAAGATCATCTAGTCCAATCCCCCTGCCGGAGCAGGAACACCTAGATCAGATCGCACAGGAATGCATCCAGGCGGGCTTTGAATGTCTCCAGAGAAGGAGACTCCACACCCTCTCTGGGCAGCCTGTTCCAGTGCTTTGTCACTCTCACCGTGAAGAAGTTTTTTCTCATATTCAAGTGGAACCTCCTATGTTCCAGCTTGAACCCATCGCTCCTTGTCCTATCACTGGATGTCACAGAGAAGAGCCTGGCTCCATCCTCCTGACACTCACCCCTTACATATTCATAAACATTAATTAGGGAGTTCATAAATATCATAAGGGAGATGCTCCGTTCCCTTAATCATCTTTGTGGCTATAGAGAACCTATCTAGGTTTATGATGGAGATTGTTGAAGTACTTGAGTCTCATTGCTGCTCAGCTCTCTTCAGTTTACAAGGACTTTGTACATCTTCGTGTTCTAAGATAACACTTCAAGGGAAATTACCTTAATTTCTGCATTCTGTGATATCAAATATGATAGCTTCCAGCAGTAGCTAGGAAGCATGTGGGAGTAAAACAACTGTATTACTCTCTCCTTGACCATAGAGAAGTGACAAAAAAAAAATAGAGGGAAAAATGGAGAAATGTAAAGATGAAAAAGTCAAAAGCACAATTGTCTGAAAAGCACAATTGTCTGAAGTGTGTTTTGATTTTAAGAGGATCTTAAAGGAAATGGGGAAATTAATAGATATATTTTTTAATTTGCAGTAGGAAGCTTTTTATACGAGATTTTTCTCAGCATGAAATTCTCAGAAAAAGGTTCTAAGATTAAATTATTCTGATAAAGTCTGTATTAATCTGTTGAAATAAGTTGTCCATTGACAAATTACATTTTTTTAATAGTGTTACATGATCATCTGAGCAAAGCAATATAAGGATACAATGATAGGAAGTGTGTTTTTTGTGACCTAAGATTTACACATTCTTACCACTGCCAGCTGTATTTGAAAAATCATATACTTTCAGTAGCATTATGTTCTGTCAATATTATTCCGTGGTATGTACCACTATTTACATTTATTCATCATATCAAGATAGCTTGCCAGTAAAGCTTAGTTCCATATTTGATGAACAGAGATTCCTTATAATTTATACAGTAAGCAATATTCCTTATAATAAAAAATGGGTAATCTTATTAGAATTGTTGATATCTCTTTTACTAAGAATTTTTCTACTGTGATCAGTGGTGTTGGGTTTTTTTCTGAACTGAAGTGTTCACTGAACTTGTATGTCCATTCCGTGCATTTCAACCTTCAGGCAAACGTTCTGAAGTAACGCACAGACTTTGGTTTGGCGTCATCCATGTAGATTGGGTACGGACATCAGATCAGATGACACTATGACACTTTGTTTCTCTTGCAGAAAAAAAAAAAGGTACCCAGTCACGGGATTTTCTATACTTTTCGGTATCTATTTCCTCAAAATTTGGAATTTAATATTAAAACCAAAGCAAAACACTTTCATTTAGCTTTCTGAAATTAATGATATTGCTCTTTTGAATATGATTCTCATACTTCCTCTCTAAAGTTGTGGTCCAACACAACAAGCTACAGATTCAGATCTGAGCTTTGGCACCATATTGCAGGCTGCAATATGCAAGAAATTCAGCCTTTTCCTTCACTCCCTAGTCATGCAGCTACTTTTCTCCTTTTTCCTTCCATTAGTAAGCTTCAACCCCATATTACTTTTATACAGATACAACTTATTATTATCCTCCACACCTCACCCCCCCAGCAACAAGAGTGTTGTATTAGGCTCTGGTTACTGCTGTGACTGGGGATGATAGGATTAGAGAAGAAGAAGAGGTGGAGCCTTAGGGCAGCAGAAGCTGTGTAGCACTGTGTGAGGTTGCAATAAGTGGAGGAGAAGCAGTGTGACCATTCAGCCTGCCTTCACTAATTGAAAAACTCCTTCTTCCCTATAAAAAAAGAAAGTCAGCCACATGGGAGCTTATGATGGATTCAGCTTTTCTTTGGACACTGCCACTCTAACTGGTGCTTGCTCCATGCAAGTGGTTATGCCTTCCACCATATGTGCATCATTAATATGTTTAACATACTCAGCTCTTCTGAACTCTACTTCCAACTCTTCTGTTTGAAAGTACTTTATAATTTACTCTCCTTACTTGGTTTTTAATCATCCACTAAGAACTACATGACATTTCCTTCCTACTGATGTTTGCAATGTGCGTTTGAAAAGCTTGTCTGATTTGCAGTGCATTTCTCTTTATCTTATTTCCTGGGTGGATGTTTCTGGCATGAGTAAGCAGGTTTCCACATTTTCTCATTATGTCTGAGTAGATAAACTAACTGTTACTCTTCTACACTGTAGCTTCACTTTCTCCTTTCTTTTCTAGGTACATGAAGCCCTGTTGGCACTTTAACTACTCTCTCCCAAAGCTGTTGAAGTGGTACCCTTTTCATTCTTTGTGAAGTTGTTTTTTCTTTTAAGTCCTTAAAATTTTGAGGGAGGAAATAACTTAGTTGCTTCTGCTTTATCTATGAGTATTGTTTCTCACTTCTTACTTCTTCATAGTTTAAAACTTATTGGGTATATCTGCCTATATTACCTCCCAGTACAGAGGCTCTTATGTAACAATGAGAAACGGGATGCAAATACATATTTAAACATGTTATCAGAAAGATGATGTTTTCCATATAATCTCTTTAGGCCTTTGAATCTCTTAAGAGAAATTAAATCCTTGATCAAGTTGGATTCTTTTAATAGTTACAAAAAAACCAGGTCTGTCCTGCCTCATCCAGATATATGATATCAGCATTAAATGAGCTTTTCTTGCTTTATTTTTCAGCCAAAATAGAGGATGCTTAGTCAGTCTTCACAATTGAAGAATTCAGAAAAGTGGTACAACCATAAAAGTATACTTTCTACTGAAATTGGCAAAGGCTCACAGACTGGTTGAATCTGTGATATGTCTAAAGAAAAACACATTTGCAAATTTATTTACTTCCTTACAAAGTTCTGAAAACAGATAAATCCCTTACCACAAGATAAAAACCATCTAAACCAAATTTTAGATTCCCTGAGTCCGTTTTTCTTTCCCTGAGATTCACTCCCTCCACTTTTCTGTGTTTATTTTAATGCAACATTATAAATAAAACAAGCAGCAAGTCAGTGGGAACTATGAGGCAGCCTGAACAGAAACTAATCGGATGACTCCCAACAAACTGTAGATCATGCCTACTGAACCATAAATGTTGAAAGCAAATGTAAACAAAGATTGGGAGAGGCCACTAAACAATTTGGAGATGATAAAGTACTTAAACCTAATGGCAGCTACAGCATGTGCCTGAATATAGCCCAATTATATTAAGAATGGTGTTGAAATGCTGCTTTTCATCATGTTTCTTCCATTCTTCAGAGTCTATAGTGGTGACCAACATCAGATACTATTAAAGAGTCTTCATGCATGTAAAATAATATGATTTCACAATGATTATATATTCACTCTACAGCTGGCTGAGTTTTTACATCTCCATTTGTCATTGACTATTGTGTCCAATTAAATGATTAGCTTTTAAAAACTGCTGCACATTATGAGAGTGAACTTGTGTTCCATTGCACTGAGTGATGCAGAAACAAACTCATTACAGCATGTAATTCACCCATATTAAATAACAAACAGATGGCTGCTGTAAATGAGAGCTGCTTTTTCTCTTCAAAAGTGCCAGGAAAAAGGTGTTTTTATTTATCTTTGTTTCCAGCTTCTTTCTGTTTTCTTGACAAGTGGGCAGCTGGTTGCTGAGGTTTTCAATTGGTGCAGAAGAATGAAAAGCCTGTTTCCATTAATTTCCCCATAAAATAAGTCTTTGAATCATTCCTGTTATAAATGCATGTGCAGTAGCAAGCTGCTGCTTGATTAATTCACTTATTATGAAGATTTCATCTTTTATAAGAGGGCCTGCAGGTAATTTATCTTGTTTAGTAAGATTAGAAAAATGTAATTATCTTGATACCTTTGGACCCCTCTCATTTTAATTGTGTTCCCATAAATTTCAAACATAAAGATGGATTTTTTTTTTGCACAAATGTTCCAACATGTGGTAGAAAAATGTGTTGTAAGATCTGCATAAAAACTTATCAAGTAAAATGCATTTGGATTACACCATTAAAGGAATGTGTATAAAAAAAAAAACAGTATAGAGTCGTGGAAGTGTATACAAATATCTGCATTTCTGGTTCCCTGGTCACAGGCTTTTAACAGCTGGAGTTGGATGAAGAATGTTGGGATTGAAGTTTTTTTTTTTTCTTTTATTTTTATTAAATAATGCATTTCACCAGGGAAATACAAAATCTGTTTCATTTTCACTAATCAAGTTAAGATTGTGTTTGTCTTCATATATACCACCAACGGCAAAAAAAAAAAAGATACGAGATGAGGTGTATATGTAACATGAGCTCCTCTGAACAACTCCAACATCTTTTAGGTGTTTTCTCCCTCCTGTCTCTTACCTTCTCTTTGAGTACAAATTTGAAACGAAACAAGATCCAGAATTCTTTCTCTTCTATATATTTTTTGCTTCTTAAGCCCAGTTGAGGCATTCTTGCTTGGTTGTGTTTTATTTGTTTGTATATTTATTGTGGCTTTTTTCATTAACCTATTTAATTTCAGTTTATCTGGTTTCAGAAAGACTAATTTCCTTATTTTCTTTTACTTGGTTTCCTCTTGATTCTTTTCCCCATCCAAAAAAAGTCAACTAACAACTTTGCATGAGTTTCTTCTTATGTGTATTCTTTTTCAGGGTGGTTACGATGCTCCATTTCCGTAGAATACATTTATAGGAACATGGTAAATATGGAACAACTGCACCAAGTCTAATCATGGGTCACTTAGTTATGGCTCTGACTACATCCAAGAGCAAAGGTTGAAAGGGGAACACAGGAAGATGGCAAATGTATAGTGTCACATTTGAGTAACTTCTTTCAGATTTCATCATCTGCAGATGAAGGATACAAAAATTCAGAAATTAACAGATTTTCCAGAAATTCTTAGTAATAGCCTCTATTATTACCACAAAATGTAAACTGATCAATTAGAATTTTTTGTGTGTCATAAGCTCTTTAACATTTAATTGAGGAAAAAAATTTCTCAATGTGTTTAAAGTTAATTTTTTTTCAGGATTCTGCATTCATATATTTTCAGTTTCTGAGGGTTTCTAAAGCAGTCATTTGAATGTTAGTGAACTGAGCATAGCAAAATGCAGTACTGGCACCCTATATAGCAATGTGTAAGGAAAGAAGTTTTGCAAAGTCACGTTCAGGCAGTAAAGAGACTCGTAAGAATATGTAAACTGCACAAGGTTGAAGCCATGAAACTGAGAAATGTGTACAGATGGTTGAAACATTTTAAGTCAGGTGAGACTAGCAATTGTGACAATCCATGATCTGGGAGACCTGTGTCAGCAACAACACACATGAATGCTGCAAAGGCTGAGCAGCTCATTAGGGAAGATTGATGAATAACCCTTAATGACCTTGCTACTGTTCTAAATTACAGGTCTGCAGCAGCACATTGAATCCTGCAGTGGTTTTCTCTAAACTTTGTTCATGCTGCGTCTCATGAAAACTCATTCTGGGACATGCAAAAACTTGTGACATTACTCTCTAAATCCCAATTGAATTAAAGGCTAAATTAAGAGAGATATATTTAATTCTAACAGAACTTACTATCTCAAGTATATTTCGACTTTTTTAAGCACCTTTTAAGCACCTTGTTCTTTCAGAATAATCAAATATGTTGATATGTTTTATATTGTTTATGCAATACATAAACACTGGGTTCTAACTGCCAAGGAGTCTGTAATTTAAAAAAATATATATTTCATGCTACAAAAATCAGATGTATTCTGTAAAGAAGGTGTAAGCCCACTGAGAGTGCACAGAGGTTCTTCTCAGTCTAATGGAGGAGCTAGTTAAAAGCTGTTCTCCTTCTCCAAATATTTTCCAGGTAAATTGCCAAATGCAAGTGTGTGCTCTCTCTGATGTGTATTTAATATAATATCTAGTTTCTGGTAGTGTGTGGTTATGGTACTTTCTAATTGACAATTACAGAAAGGATGAAGGTTTGCTTACAATTAAAAGTGATTAAGTGTTCTTTCTTATCTCTGGAGTTAGACAATAAAAGCCAGTTGATGCAATTATATAACAATGGTCAGATAAAAAGTCTGGTGTGTAGTTTAAATAAAATACTAGGACAAACAGCAGCATTTTGTACTAACAAAAACTGGAATGCAATTAGTTCTTCAAATTAAAAGCAGTCTGATGAAGCACAGCAAGATGACAAAGTCTCAATTTTCCACAGCATGTAGACTGTTCTTCAAGCTAAATCTCATCCTCACACCGGAAGTCTACTGTCCATTCTCTCTGGAGGACCCAACCATTGATGTAACAAATCAACTGAAGATGAGGAGGATCAAAACATTCCAAGTATTATCTACCTCGGTCTTTCACCTCTGAGTGCAATCAGCCTTTGGCATCAGTTCATGGCCTAACTTTAGCTTTAATTATTTCATTTGAAAGGCCTAAGCACAGATTAGGTTTCCCAGCAAGAGTGAGTAGCATAGTTTGGATAGCTAAAGAAACATACCATATAAAGCTGTCAGGAAATGGAATACTATAAGAACGGGTGAATACAAATATTCTATCCTATTCTGAATGATGAGGACTGAACATAGAGCTACAGTTTCTAGTATGGCTTGGAGTTAAACCTGAAAACTTGAATACATTTAGGGTTTATGTCTCTGTTTCATATGTTCAGAGCGCAACTCATTTCAGCTTTCTGGAAATGTTTCCATTTGGGTGACATTTCTATGACTTAAAACAGTATTATTTCAATAGATTCTGAAGGAGATGTGAAAAGCCATAGTTTCATAATGGATAAGCTACTTTAGATATTAGTCTGTAATTACTAATAGCATGAAAAAAGTCTTCTCAAACTTTTCCCATAAAATGCTGCTTCAGTAATTCATTAACTGATTTTAATGGAACAACATCTCATTGCTACTTGGGAAGAAACTAATCTGCTTTCCAAAAAGTTTGCATAATGTATGGAGAAAGAAGTGACTGCGAAATCTGCTGATCAGTCTTTTGAGGGTTCCATGTAGGCTGGGTAAACTTTTGTCTAACACTATTGAGAAAACTGTATACACACAAAATTGCCTGCTCAGGCATTTAGTACAGGCTAAACCCGAAATTTGTCTAGGTTGCAACTTGAAGTTGTGTTTAGCAGCCATTGAAACCTTAAGTTTAACCAAAGAAAATTAACACTTCCCCTCAGCTCTCAGTTATCATCTATCCTTATCCAGCACAGATACGTTGTATCAAACATGGGGATTGCACAAAGCAGATCATAATCACCTCATATAGTCTGTTAGCAATAAGTAGCCAGTGTGTTTTAACGTCATTATTACATATACCTTATATATATATATACACATTTATTTCATATATGGCTATATATACCTCACGTATGTGTGTGTTTGTGCTTATATATGTACATGTATATAACCATTCCAGGGAGTTACAAGATTTCTTTAAGAAGTTAATTTAGTTTAGAATTCATTTGATTTAAAATAAGGAAGAAAAGAAAAAACGACAAAGCACAATACTAACTACCAGCTGCTTCCTCATCTTCCTCCCAGCTAAGAAAGCTGAAAGTTCCTGAAGCAGGTATAGGGAAACAACAGAATTCCATACCTAGCTGCTTGGAGATTGTATATGGCAGTTTCCATATACTGCAGTGTATGTTTAGAGTTGCCTCTTTTACGTTATGTCTGTAAGAAGAAACTGCTATTGACTCATCAGCGGTGACTCATTACACTTGGATGGAGCTCCAGATGAAACAAAACAGAAAATCTTAGTTGCAGGATGTGGTTGCCAGTGGAGATTCCTAATGATTAGTAAATTCACCTCAGAGCTTTCAGATAGCTGTAAATATTTGTCAGGATTAAAAACTGGGTCCAGATTTTTTTAATACTGAAATCCACTAAAAACCAGAACACAATGCATGACTCTTCACTCCGTTACCTAAAAATGTCTGTACCATTTACAAATTAGCCAGGAGCTAGTAGGTTTGACTTAAAATCTAGGGGTGGTCCACAAAAACCTCTGAGCGGCAGCTAGAAACAGGCAGTATCCTACAGCACAAGATCATCATTTTAGGGAATCAATTGGCTCTAGAGTGTAGGCAACTGAGCTGTGTGCAGGTTTTGTTTATATATGAGATAGATATCTAAGCTTCCACTTCAGGTGATGAGAACTATGGATCAATTCAGTTCATTAAAGCTACTATATAGTGTCTGCAGAGATGTCATAATACATCCTTCCCAGGATCCAGCTGCCTCTCAGAAGGGAACATCCCTCTCACAGCTCTTGTGTCTTATGTGTCAACCCTGTATGCCTATCTCATTTACCTCAGGGCATCTCCTATAGCATCGGGTGCCTCTGTTTGTGCAGCTGAAAGCCATCCTCCATGTTTACAGTGCAGGCTTCCATATGTGTATTAGATGCCTAAGTTCCCATTGCAACCTAGAGGAGATCAGTTTGTGTGCCTTTAGACACTAAAAGATGTCCTGCCTCCAGCCATCACTTAAAGAGGGGCATGAATGACTCCTAGTTATTTTGTCACACCTGCCAGTCCCATAGTGGTAAGTTGGATGGCCTAGGTCATCTTAAATTATACCAGACAAATGGGTCTGTGCATCTGCATGAAGTTCTTCAACTATAAATTGTAGGAATGTGAGTTGCCTCACATACTCATATACCTATGTATATATATATATATAAGATATATACCTATATCTTGACCTGAATCCCACCTCTCATGTTTAGCAAGGAGAATGTCCACCCCTTAGAGCCCTCCTTTAATCCATTATTTCAGAATCTCTTGCAAACTATATCCACTGCTGTAAGATTGTAGTCCAGAATCTCAACTTACTTAAATGATTTTTAGAACTACTTTGAATATATGCCCTTTCAATGACACGTATGATACATTATATTCTGTACTACAAGACACAAATAATATTATACACATAAACTTATTTGGACTTGTACTCTCTGCAAAACAGAATAATCATAAAAATCAGTGATTGTTGAAACTGGGCAGTTGCACACTGGTAAACATTTGTGGTACAGACTATACCAATATATGTGTTTATATGGAGGAATAAAAATGAGGAGGAATGGTAAAATTGTGAATTAACATAGCATGTAGAACTTAGACCACAAACTCCACCACACAATTTGATTCCACGGTACCACAGTATATACAGACTTTTTACAAACTTCTAAACACAGGTGCTGGAACAAGTTAAAGACATCAAAATTTAGGATTTATTTTTCTTTTTAAACTCACATTGAAACCTTCAAATCTTGCCAGAATTTACAATGGTGCCAACCTTCTATTCTGTGAGGGCATTTTTTTCAGAAATCTTAAACCACATGTATGGTAAAGTGGATCTTAGCATAATTTTTTGTAAAAAGAGTTAATTATGTTTTATTATCTATTGAAACTGTTCTCTGACAAAGTGAAATATTGTGATCTCACCTAGGATCTATATTGAGTAGAGACCATTTAACAAGACCATTAAAGTTGTATTCAAAATTTTAGAAGCTCACTCAAGCATAAACCAGTTCTGAATGTATGAAGCATATTATCCAGGCAATAAGAAAATCATAAGTTTATAATGCATAGGTATTAAAATGTGCTGGTTTTGACTGGGATAGAGTTGATTTTTTCCATAGTAGTTTGTATGAGACAACGTTTTGGATTTGTGATGGAAACAGTGTTGATAACACAGGGATGTTTTAGTTATTGCTGAGTAGTCCATACATAGAGCCAAGGCCTTTTCTGCTTCTCACCCCATCCCACTAGTGAGTAGGCTGGGAGTGTGCAAGAAGTTGGGAGGGGACACAGCTGGGACAGCTGACCCTAACTGACCAAAGGGATATTCCATACCATATGGCATCATGCACAGCATGTAAAGCTGGTGGAAGAAGATGGAAGTCGGGGAAGTTCAGAGTGATGGCATTTGTCTTCCCAAGTAACCATTACGTGTGATGGAGACCTGCTTTTCTGGAGACAGCTGAACACCTGCGTGACAATGGGAAGTAGTGAATTAATTCCTTATTTTGCTTTGCTTGCATGAGTGGCATTTTCTTTACTTATTAAACTGTCTTTATCTCAGCTTGTGAGTTTTTTCACTTTTACTCTTCCAATTCTCTTCCCCACCCTGCTGGGAGGAATGAGCAAGCAACTGTGTGGTGTTTATGTCTGCTGGGGTTAAACCATGACAAAAACCATTATTATTTGTTAGAGAAAAGACTGCTAAAGATGACAGAGATATTGAATATTAAGATCCCTTTAGAAGATCATTTTCACAGCTTTACTATTAGAATTAAAATGAAAACACAGAAGTAAATAGGGGCATTGGAAACACCTAATTCTATTAGAATTTTAATAAAATAGCAGATAGTTGTTTTTCTTACACTAAAGTGTCCTTAAGCTCACACTGATTTTACACTGGGAACTAGATGTGGTGTTCAGGAACATGGTTTAGTAGGCTAGGTGGTGTTGCATTGACAGTTGGACTTGATGGTCTGTTCCAACCTTAATGATTCTATGATTCTACGATTCTATGAAATTAAAGTTTTGTGCATGAGAAATATTATGCGAGGTTCTGACAAGTTCTCAGCTTTTCTTTTTCTATGTCTTGTTAATGTTGCTTTCATTAAACATATTAAGACTGTGCTGAACTATAGTAGGAATAAAGACCAATTTCCCAGCAGACTGGTCCAATCCTGCGGCTGCATTTGTACATGCAGGTCCTCTGCTCCCTTGGAACTCTGCTGGGATGAGTGGAGCTCCTGCAAAGCTGCAAGGTAATGGCCTAAGCTTTCTCTACTTATCTTGTCCTGATTTCAGCAGAGACAGAGTTAACTTTCCTCATAGTAGCTAGTGTGGAGTTATGTTTTAGGTTTGTGCTGAGCAGAAGGCTGATAGCATAGGGATGTTTACAGCTGTTATCAGGACAGTCAAGGACTCTGAAGCCTCTCTGCTGCACCAGTGTCTGCAGGTGAAGGAGAAGCTGGAAAGGAGCATGGTCCCAGTTACTAGCCTAGGATTCAATCTCAAGTTTAGGATGGAGACCCAAACTGGCAAATGGTATATTCCATATCATGCAGGTCATGCCCTGTATATAGGTGAAGCTCTGTCCGGAATTTCTCTCTCTTTCTCTGGGTTGTCTCCCTCCAGGTGGTCTCTATTCTCTCGGTTGTCTCCCTCTCTCGGTCAGCTCTCCATTCCAGGAGTGTGGTTTTGGGACTCTCACTGCTCTGGGATCATTAGTTGGGAACAGGCTCAGCCTTGGTCATTGGGTGGTGAGCAGTATCTCTGTGTATCACCCATTTTTACATTTGTATATATTACTATCATCACTGTTATTATTTTTAATATTATTGTAGTTTAGTTATTAAGTTGTTCTTATCTCAACCCACGAGTCTATTTTCCCTTTACCCCTTTAATTCTCTTCCCCATCCCTAGGAAGGTGGAGGGGGATGGGTGAGCGAGCAGCTGTGCAGTGTTGGCTACCAGCCAGGGCAAAACTACTGAAGATATTTGTGAATATTCTGTATACTTCCCACCCCTAAAACTTTTATGGTTCTACTTGATGAATTTGCTTATTTTTAGTAGCTTAAAGGCACACTAACTTTTTCTTTTTTTAAGTGACCAGTAGCAGATTGCATTTTTGGCTCAAAAAGAATCCAGCTTTCAAATATGACTGAGCATAATTTTTCCTTAAGGGACCAGCTGTAGGGTCAAAAACCAAAGGACCGATAACCAATTTTTGCAAATTAAGACCATCCAATTTTCCCCAGTAGAGTTGATGTCTTTTCCTCTAAAACTCCATGTAAAAATTTTTTCCTATTCGGTCAACCAGGAGTCTGTGTGCAGAATGCCTGATAGAATCAAGTCTTGCCTCTTGCTCACTGTAACAAAAAGATAAAACACATATTTCACAACTTATTATAAGTTTGATTTTAAATTACATAGTCCAATTTCTGTTTCGCTTAATAGAATGTAAGTTCTCCTCTGCAGTGAGGATGCAGGTATGAAAAGGAATGGATGCATTTTTCTTACTCTTCATATCAATTTCACATGATCTGCATGTGAAAGATAATGATTTAAGTTATTATGTCGTTACTGATTTCAAGCAAAGTATTAAAGAATAGGGGTCCGGGAAAAGGAATGGTTTCTAATGTGTATGGTGCTCTATCTTGCAGAAGTTTGTCATACCAGAGTACTACTCTTGTCCTACTACCAGTGCAATACAGCAAGGGATTAACTTTAAACTTAACAATTTACTACTATCTGTGAATATATTTAACCTTTATTAAACTTCATAGGAATGACTTTATTCACTAATTATGTACTCCTCCCTAGGGCTGACCACAACAAGCAAATACCGTTAAAGGCACAAATCCAATCTACACTAGTATTTCAATGTGTCAGTTGAATGTGTTATCTAATGCACTTCCCAACATAACTCCCATAAATCCATTAATGACTTCATGGTTTTTGGTGTCTTTGTTAATAACCTAGCTGACATTTTGGGAGATTATGGGACAACCATCTGTTTCTAGGAGTGGAAAAAAGTTTCATAAATTGCATAAAATAGCTAGGACAGCTGACCCAGGAAAATCTGAAAGCCTCTAAAACAGATAAAGGAGATAATTTCTTCACATTAGCGTTATTTTTCTGGTGTCCAAGAGTGAAATAAAGAGAATCACTGCTGCCTAGCACATCTGTAAAAAGAGTGTGAACTCAAAAATTATTTTAATTACACTTAGTTGTTTCTAAATATGTTCCTAACAAATACTAGTGTAGTGCTTAGATAAACCTTTACAATGTATTAGCTTTCTCAGAGTAACTGGTAATGAACTCTACAGGAGACAATTCTTAATGAATAATCAAAAATAGAAACAGGTGCAAGAAGTCAGCAGAAGTCTGAAGAAAGAGAAGACTTAATATTTTTTAGCTGTGAATTAGGCATGCAGGAAGCCTGCAAGCACAAATATGTTTAAGTATTAATTCATGTGTACTTGAATTAAAGACAGAGCTGTATTGTTTGCAACTTGTTTTTTTATTTTTTATCTACAACTTTTCTTTTTTACTTGGAACTTTTTAAGCTAAGTATTACTTTTTTTCCATTTCTAATCCCATAGCTAGTTATGGGAAATGTCTTTAGGTATACCTAGCCAACTCATATCTCACGACATGGAATAGTGGGTTTTCTTGGGGTTTAGGGTTTTTTTGGGTTTTTTTCTGTTTTTTCTTTTTTTCTGTGTGAGGTAAGTCATTATAAAGGTATTACTACCTTTGCATTACACTATAGAAGTGCATAAAATATCTTAACTATTAGTGCCTGTCTATGAATAATATGCATGATACTTAGCTACAGTTCTATTCATGAATCACATGAATGACATTCCAGAATGAATACTAAACATTTGTTGTTCACCACTTCCTTTGGTTATGCTGCATCACGATAGTGAAAAACTGCTTTCCCCCTCTCCATAATGAATCAAATGAAGGAAGATCAGTAACATGTTATCTGCTTGCACTTCAACTTCACTGACACTATAGACCATACCCATTATCGTCTTTCAGGTCAATAATTCCTGAACTAAGAAGGATTAATAGGATTTATGACCATCTTTTCAACTGTATGTAGCACAAGCAGTACTAATTATATTTCCATTAACCCCTGTGGTTAGTTCATGTACTAATAATTTAGCTGTATTATGGATTAATCCAACATTTTACATGTTCAATAAAGTGAACACACAAACAAAAGCTATATAAATAAATCCTCATGGCCAAATCATGGCTGCTTTAATGAAGAAATACTTGCAAAAGAGCCACTGCTTCTAGAATCTCACAAGGTCTAGCCTGTGCATTGGTCAGCTATATCTTGGCTCTCTTTGTGACTTATTCCCCAGCCAAAGACGCATTGTGAAGCCTAAATGTTAGATAAATACAATTTAATTGCATCATCTGTAATGCTAAATGAGTCCTATGCAAGTTGCTTTATAATGCTGAAGTCTGCATTGGCATTTCAGGAGATGTTAATGCCACAATTTCAGGAACCAGTAGTAAGCATACCTCCTAAATGCATTTGGAAGTCTGTGTATCTGGGAGGGATACCTGCATTTCTGATAACTACTTCTGACCCCTGTCTCCATTGAATTACTTCCAGATATCTCTGTTGCCAGAAGAAATAAGGGGTACACAGGAGACATAGTTCAGATGTCAGTAATAACAGGATTGTTCAGTATGACAGCCATCCCTCACCACTCTCCATTCCTAAGAAGGATCCCAGCCAACAGGACAACCAAACCTGAACTTTGTTTGTGCAGTCAAAAGAGGAGTAGTGGCTGAATTCATCCCAGAATATATGAATTTCCAATAAATAAGTGCTATCCCACAGCCACTCTTCTCCTGAGCTACGTTTTCACTCCTTTTGTGCTGCAGTTAAAGACCAGTTTATATAATTGTGGGGCTTTCTCTTACTTGACTAAAATTAAATTCATTTAATCTAAAAAGGGTAAGGCAACAGTTCCATCCCCCAGTTGCGATGAATCTGGGATATGAAAATAAATTTACGTGGGAAAAATGATAGCTAAATTGATATGGAATCTAGAATTAACATTTGTTATGTGAGAAGCACTGAATGCTTTATGTTATTTGTATTTTTAATTCAGGGTATGATGGGTTGGCCCTTGGTTGGGGGCCAAACCACACACACCCGCTCACACAGTCCCTGCCCCCACCCAATGATAGGGGAGAGAATTAAAGAGGTAAATGGCAAAGAGGACTCGTGGGTTGAGATAAGGACAATTTAATAACTAAACTACAATAATATTAGAAATAATACTATATACAAAGGTGCAATGTGATACACAGTGATACTGCCCCTCCCCACCTGATGACCAAAGGCCTAGCCCACTCCCAGCCAGTGGCCCCGAAGGAGGGAGAGAATAGGTGATACACAATTATGCTGCCCCCCCGAGAAGGCTCGGCCTGTTGACAATGATACT
>WKFP01014836.1:1839197-1851495 GCA_011057875.1 Pterocles orientalis | reverse complement strand
ATAGAATGGTTTGGGTTGGAAGGGACCTTAAAGATCATAAAGTTCCAACCCCCCTGCCATGGGCAGGGACACCCTCCACTAGACCAGGTTGCTCAAAGCCTCATCCAGCCTGGCCTTGAACACCTCTGGGGATGGGGCATCCACAACCTCCCTGGGCAACCTGTTCCAGTGTCTCACCACCCTCATAGTGAAAAATTTCTTCCTAATGTCTAGTCTAAATTTACCCTCTTTTAGCTTATACCCGTTACCCCTTGTCCTATCACTGCATTCCCTGATAAAGAGTGCCTCCCCGTCTCTCCTGTAGGCCCCCTTCAGGTACTGGAAGGCTGCTATCAAGTCTCCTCGGAGCCTTCTCTTCTCCAGGCTGAACAACCCCAACTCTTTCAGCCTGTCCTCATAGGGGAGATGCTCTAGCCCTCTGATTAATTTTGTGGCTCTCCTCTGGACTCTCTCCAACAGATCCAGGTCTTTTTTATGTTGGGGGCCCCACAGCTGAACACAGTACTCCAGGTGGGGTCTCACGAGAGCAGAGTAGAGGGGGAGAATCACCTCCTTTGACCTGCTGCTAATGCTTCTTTTGATGCAGCCCAGGACACGGTTGGCTTTCTGGGCTGCAAGCGCACACTGCCGGCTCATGTTGAGCTTCTCATCCACCAATACCCCCAAGTCCTTCTCCTCAGGGCTGCTCTCTATCTATTCTCCACCCAGCCTGTATTTATGCTTGGGATTGCCTCGACCCACATGCAGGACCTTGAGTAGCAGTCAAACAATGCTTTCTAAATTGAGCACTGCATACCACTGGCCTTTTGACATAGTTATTCCACATAATTGTTTCTGTCAAGAATAAATGAAGCCTTAAAAGATAAACACAATCATTACAAGCAACAGAGCCTGAGTCATATGGTACAGTGGTTCTTTTGCTCTCATTTATAGAAAGTTGCTATTAAGGTAATACCTTATTGGGAAGGTGACAAAAGTTGTAAGCGATTACACAGGAAAATATCTACACAAGAAAACTACCTTGGTGCAATTTAAAATTTCTTTTTGTTGTTAGGTGCATATCCACTAAATAGCATTTCTTTCCACTTAGTTTGTTTAGCATAAGTGGAAGCACACTGCAGACTTTAAGCCAGGATGAGATCCAGTAGTCAATTAACATGATTTTTAAGCAAATACTACTGTCCATTTACAGAAAAAAATCTTGGTCTTTACAGACATGCATATTTGATGTACATATATCTGTGCTCTGTTTCTACTTTCAGGAAATAAAGGCTCATCTTATTTATTTAACTATATTTTTTTAAAGAGTACCTCTGCATAGCCTGGAGAAAAGAAGGCTCCGAGGAGACTTAGTAGCAAGCTTCCAGTACCTGAAGGGGGCCTACAGGAGAGATGGGGAGGAACTCTTTATCAGGGAGTGTAGTGAGAGAACAAGGGGTAATGGTTATAGGCTGAAAGAGGGTAGATTTAGACTAGACATTAGAAAGAAATTTTTCACTGTGAGGGTGGTGAGACACTGGAACAGGTTGCCCAGGGAAGTTGTGGATGCCCCATCCCTGGAAGTGTTCAAGGCCAGGCTGGATGAGGCTTTGAGCAACCTGGTCTAGTGGAGGGTGTCCGGGCCCATGGCAGGGGGGGTTGGGACTCGATAATCTTTGAGGTCCTTTCCAACCCAAACCATTCTATGAGTCTATGGTTCTATGACCTCAAATAAAGCTGAAGAATAAAATAACACAAGTTGCAGCACCAAAAGCATTGTCTTAGATCTTCACATTTTCTATGGCATATAACCTATATGGAGCTGGGATTCAAATCTGAAAGTAATGTTTCACAGCAGTTACTAAGCACCCACCAGGCAGAAACTATCTTTTCATAAGCAAACCTGTGACAGCATGTCAATGCTCCCTCTTCTTCCTGAAGTCTTCTCAGTTGCTTCTTGAGGAGATTCTTGCATCACTAAGGCTTGTATCCCATTTTCTGGGCAACAACCCATTAGAGCCATCATCCGTAGCTGGCAAAGTGTAGGCATAATTGCACATTTTTAAAATTTGTTTGTTCCACTCCTATTTTGCCTTTTTTTCTGAATAGTTTTGGTAAGGCTATCAGTCACATATAACTCTCATAATGCTAAAGAGGCTATTCGGTGGAAAGAAAAAGTAGGACTTTTCTGTTATGTTGCCCAGTGCCTGAAATGACAAGTCAGAGCTTCTAACTACTGTTGTCTGCTTTATTGTCAATGTATGAATGGCAAATTTCCTGAATTTCATGGTACAGTTTAAAAGTGCTAGAATTTTCAAGGAAATAGATTCCACAAGCAGTATAAAATTCTATATTTTGCTACTCAGCTACCTCTAAAGCAGTGCTGTGCTAGAAAAGCATGAAGTTATTTTTTTTTCACGATGGAGAGAAGACTGAATGATCATTGTGTGAGTGAAAATTAAGTATTAGAAATAAAAATATCTTCTTATCAGCTGTGTTTACACCATCCTCCTTTGCATAAAAATGTTTGCACGCAAATTTAAGTAAAATGGTTAAGAAGTATTACCCATGCATTAAGGTAATGAATCTCCTAAATGTTCTGTCCTGTTAACCCATTGCATAAAGTTACGCAGAGTTTTACATCATAATTTCATAAATGTCTTCAAAATGCAATTTCAACTTTCTTGAGAAATGGGCATGATTTTCCACAGTATGTATTACATTCACAAGCTGTAATCTACAGTGTTAACAAAGCAAAGTTAACAGTGTAAGATGACACGAGTCTTCTGATGGAGCTGAACTATTAAGTTGGCGTTAAGTTAGTAATGGTTACAAAAAATTTCTACCATTAAGTTGAGAAGAAGTGGGACTTAATATTATTTCTCATTTATAAAGAAATAGTAGTACTATTTGTTCTTGAATGTAATTGCTTCATGAATGCTAGAGAAAAAGTATATATTTAACATCACAATAATTTCAAGGTGCTTTGTTAAAACAGGAAGAATCCCTGTATTTGTACTTTTCCCACGTGTTTTCTAAACATAATCACATATTAGTTGCAATTTTCTCTGAAACATGAGACTTAATTATAGTAAGAAGAAATGTTTCTTATTATAAGAGATGAGAAATACCACAGCTATCTCATTTGTACTAATACAAAGATTGGAAACTCATTACCACTAAAAATGTCAGTTCTGATGAAGCATTTAAAAAAATTTCCAGAATCAAATTCAGAATGTCTTTACTAAGCTGTTTTGTGGTAGAGTGTACCATTGGAAATATGATGAGTCTTCACGTAAAAATGCTGATTTGAATTAGATTTAGAATATATGTCATCCTCAATTAGCCTTCCCTTCATCAAAATGATCTCACAAACACGGTGAATGAATCTTTATTTCCTCCTTTGCACATGGGAGGTCATTTGTCAGATTTAATATACTTCTACCTATGTCTTCCTACATGCGTTGAGTTCAAGATGGATGACTATGGACTTCATGGAAAAAAGACATCACAACAGTAAGAACTTGAATTCTATTTTTATTAAATGTTGATTATGTTTTACGTTTTCTTCTGTAAATAATAGCAAAACTGATGAAACAATGACAAATCCATTGTATGGAAATCAAAAACACAAAAAGTTTTTAACATTTTCAAAACTACTTTCTCAACTGTAAGTTACTGCTGGTACTTAAAAACTGACAAGACATAAATTCTGTAAAATTAACTAGCCATATTTTCTTTAAGACTAAATTGATGGCTATTATTCTGTTGTTGAACACCAGAACAATTACGTTTTATTTAAAATACTGTGCATTTTACAAATAATTTAACTTCTTCACTTCCACAGAACGTTGAGACATGAGCAAAAAAATAATTAAGAAATAAAAATGGTTTTAAGTGTCTTCTTGGTAGGTGCTGGAACAGCAACCATTCTTAAAGTTTAGTAAAATATCTCCTTTAATGAATATGGTTAAAACAAGAACATTTAAAATAAAAGTTGGCTAGAGGTAGAACTTGAAATAAGTAATCTCAGAGAAAGAAAAAAAAAGAAGCTACAACTTCAACCAAAAATCAAAAACTCAGAACATGTAAAAGAATACCCTGTGGATATGTAAAAAAAAAAAAAAAAAAAAAAAAAAAAAAAAAAAAAAAAAAAAAAGAAACAAAACCCAACCTAACAGAAACAATCAACAAAATGAAATAGCTTTAAATACTTGGATAGCACCAGTGTGACAGTTCTTTATTCATATGGATATTGTAACAAATTTATCTGCTGGTCACAAAACTTGATTATTAGTCAAAACAGAAGCAATTTCATTTTTGTCACCTGTTGGTACTGGAGAGATGCCCTACAAGCTGCCATGTCTGAATAACATTTCTTAGCAGTCACATACATGGTGATGTGAACACATATATTCTAACACAGATTTTTTTTTTCTGATGTCCTCAAAGGAAACAAATCCACCCTCAGAGTAACAATGTACTTGGATAAAGTTGGAATTTGTGAACTTCTGCAATAGAAAATGATTAACAATCAACAGTTAAATAACTGAAGCATAAGTGCTCTTTCATTGGGTGTTCTCCTTGATTTAAAATTTGAAATCCTGAGATGCCCATTATGGTCTTCAGAACTATATTCTCACTCTGGTGTTCCAACCATGAATATCACAGAGGCATGGAACAAATGAGTGGCTAAATCTTCTTATAGGCTATTCAAATAGTTCTGGTGATAGCTCTTATTCATGCAGAACTTCTAGTTTCCTTTAGAATAATAGAATCATAGAACGGTTTGGGTTGGAAGGGACGTTAAAAATCATTTAGTTCCACACCCCCCTGCCATGGGCAAGAATATCTTCCAGTGGATCAGGTTGCTCAAAGCATATTTTTCTCCCAGTGATTTCTCAATTTCCAGCTGATACTATTTGTTGCAGGCTCACTAAAGGAATACTTCATTTCACGTGATTCCTCGTATCAATCACATATCTATATATATCTCTCTAGATTTCATATATATATTACATCTAGACAATACCTTAGGAGAAAGTTAAATATACTGTTCTGGCTTATGTGTGAATATCCTCAATGCTCTGGACATCCCAACTGTTACTGAATGCCTGTGTTTACAATAGTAAATTGAAACCTAGATCTTTCTGTCATGGGAGCTTAGACACCTACCTCACGCATTGCTATCCAAATTTAGGTGCTATTTAAATTTTGGAGCTAGATCATGGCCTGAATTTACTCTTTTTAAATTTTAATCTAAATACCTGCTCAGAGAGCTTTGTGGTTTTATGCAATTGTGATTACTATTTCTGTTTCACTGCAGTCCTGGAGACAAAGTGACTTCCTATTGAGTTAATCATAACTTGCAATGTGAAAGCAGACAGATCTTAAATATTTAGATAGCATAAGACAACTTATTTCCATGACTATTTTAATGCTTGGTTTGGTTTTGGTTTTTTTGGTTTCTCTTTTCCACTATAGTTAACATTTTTGACACAAAATTGTCAGATTGTCTCAGCAGAAGCCTTCCTTTTAGATGTTGTGGTTTTGACCCTGGCTAGACATGCTACACATTAAAGCAAGCATATTGCTGCTTTCATCCTTTTTTTTTTTTTCACTATGGACAAATATTTTACTTTCTCATTATGTGTAATGTGTTCTTGCTTCAGATTATTTATGCACATGTTAATCTTTCTACTTCTGCTGTTGAATTATAATAGATGTTAGTGGCTTCACAGTTTGTCAGGATTTTATGTCTTGTACAAACACAACAATAGCTGTGAAAGATTCTAAAGTTATGTGAAACTCACATATACACTTTTATTCAATAAAAGCCATGTAGAATAAGAGAAAATCTCTAAGATCAAGAGCTCTGTCCCATTTCAATGACATTTATTTTTCAAAGTAACTTCATAAAATGTCTTTGCAGCTAAAGAACTTTGAACAATTACATTATTTGCTCAAACAATTACTGTTGTTCATGAAAATGGAACTATTCCACACCTAATTACAGTAGGAAACTTTACAATTAAAACAGATCAGACAGATGGGCATTTTTTTGAGATAGACACACATAAGCACATTCTAGCTGAGAATGTCTAATTATTAGCTTTGAGTGCTTAGGCTTCCAAAAAAATCCAAATAAGTAATGAGAAAAATTGATTCTTCTAAAGATTGCTCATTTTCATAAAGAGACCCTCAGGACTGATAATGCAGGAAATTACTTCAAATCTCTAGAATAAATAAAGCACAAGAAGTAATAGTTTGCATGTACATGCCTTGAGTCAACTCCTAGACTGTCCTCTATTCAGCAGAGAAGCTAAATCATCCTCTATTTATTCACTGCTTCT
The DNA here is from genome assembly GCA_011057875.1 of Pterocles orientalis. Classification (NCBI taxonomy): domain Eukaryota; kingdom Metazoa; phylum Chordata; class Aves; order Pterocliformes; family Pteroclidae; genus Pterocles; species Pterocles orientalis. Next base: position 1,845,163 of record WKFP01014836.1, on the reverse strand, counting down.
CTCTACAGAGATTACCAAAGAAAGTGACAACTACCATCAGTTGTGGTTGTATCTATGTTTCGGTGAACTAGATTAAGACTATCCAGTTTAGAGGCCATCAAGTAGCAATAATAGTATTGAGAGAAAGTTAAAAAAATCGTATAAGTACTTTAATTGTCATATTTCTTGAAACTTGTAAGTTTAGCATTTAGCTACTGTGTTTACTACAATACAAAGAACAAAAAGTGTGAATAAATTTCACTTTCCAGACTGTCAATAAACATACTTCTTTCTCACAAAGACACCTTAGAAAACTCACAGGGATTAAATTTAAGTCTTTAATCATTGTAGATGATAACTCAAGATTAATTTTTTTCTCACATTTAGATCTTTATTGGCATTGTTAAAGTTTCTACCTTGGAATAACAGCAAAAGAATCCCAAAGACATTTGTATTATATTCTAAAGGAGGAAGTAGCATGGAATGTTTTGTGTATATTCACTCCATCAAAACTGCTGATCTGAAATGCTCCAGGTGAAACTCCGGGTTTCCAATAAACAGAGAAAATCAGAAGAAAGTTCCAGAACAAGACTGTCTCATTTTAATTTATAAGTGATTTCCTCAGAAACCATTCAAAAATCAGACAGGAAGAGAGGGGAAACCTCAGAACAGTTCTTCCTCTGTCTTATCTTCTTTTGTTTTCCAAGCTTTTCTATTTTAGAAAAAGCTGAGAAAATCCCCAAAGAATGCTTGAAAATGCCAGCATTTCCTAAGCACTGTTAAAGATAGATTGTCTTATCATTTTTTTTGTCCTGTCAGGGCAAAAATGTTTACTTTGTGAGAGGATGAGGTGGAAGTAGTGAGTTTTATGCCAAATTCGAACTCTGGAAGAAAGCAATTGCTGACATCTGACTTACCTGCATTATGATGCTACCAAACAAAACAAACCCAAAAAGCACTAATAAAAATACAGAGAGTACTGAATGTTACCAGACAATGAAATTGCACTTATGAAGTTCCACTAGAAATTTCAATGCATGGAGTTTCAGGATGTGTAATTTTGACATTAAATAATTCTTGGTCATTTAGATTTTGCATATTAATAATTACCAGTAACTACTGTTCATATCCATGTTGGAAAAAGGATTTTTGTCCATGTTTGCTAACTGCTTGTGGTGAGCAGATAGCTTCTACTTCACTTGAGAAGAAAATTACAGAATGCAGAAGATCTGATGTAGTGGGTTATTTCCCATTATTTTCCTTTTCTCTGATTTTAGTTTTGAACTAAGCTAATTTTCAGGTGGTAGTTAGCAAGTATAAACTCTTGCGTCTATCCCCAGCCTTCATCATTTGTTCGGAAAATAAATGTTTCATTCTCCATTCATTACACATGCTGTTCTTTAAAACTTACCAATTTCCTTACATTCTTGAGTCAAAAGATGATAGAAAATTGTTTGTGAAGTCTACCGACCATTAGGTTTTGATCCAAACCCCACTGGAGATGGAAACCACTTCACTGTGACTCCAGAGGCTTCCAATGAAGACACCAAATGGGGATATTGTTTTCTTAAGCTTTGTTCAAAGCTATTTCTTGTTATGTAAACCAGAATTTCCTTATCTCACCATTGTTCACTCATGTGAAGCCTTTCAGATAATCCTTCTCTCATTTGTGCATATCTTTTACAATTTCTGATCTGTACAATTGCTTTTATGTTTTACCAAACGTATTAATTTCTGTATTTTTTATAAAATCCCACTTCATTTCCTGTTTTATCAAATTCAGTATCAAACTAAAGAGAGATACTATAATGAAATCTCTTAAAACTGAATCACCTTCCCCTGAATTTGGTGGCATGTTTATCTCTTCAGAAAGGGCGAGTGAACGACAGAGTGAGGGAGAGACAGATTTCATACTTTTTACTGGCATTTAAACATAACTTTACAGATTAAATTTATGTTTACAATTATATGCATCTATATTTAAATTTGTGAAAATTATCAGAATTCTTTTATGTTTTTATATAATTTCTTATTATATATCTTGTTTAAAAGCAGATGGAAAACCAGTCCCTCAAATTGTATAAAATCTATTACAATCTAACAAAAGTTAGTGCTTGCTTTCTTTCTTTCATATATCTTGCTCAATACTTTAATATGGACAAAGGGATATATTTATTTGACCTAATGTCAGAGATGGATAAAAAAGCCTGAGGATGTTGAAATGCTTTCTGGTACTAAAACTCCAAAGCTTCAGGAAGTTTTTTTATTACTTAGTACTGTATGTTCTAATCAAGCATAAAACAGGAAAGTGACTACTATCAAAGGACCCATAAAAAGAGTTTATGATGTTTCAGATTCAGACAACATAAAAAAGGACATATTCAAATTAGAAACACTGTTATAAAGTGTGATTCTATAAGGAATCTCCGTAACAGACTTAATAATGTGATTAAAGAGACAAAGTAATAGCAATATACACAAGTACTAATTAGAACATTGAAACTATTACGCCTCATGTGGGAGATGAGTAATAAAATTCAAAGAATATTTGTAAGAAACACTATCAGACTAGCTTTTAAGTTTCCTACTGCCTCAGGCTGATTATGTGAACTTGTGGCATGTGTCGACAATGTTTAAGCCAATCCATTTGGCCTGGTAATTCTCCCTTCTCTTAGTGCATTTTGTATCGTTATACTAAGATACGGCTTGGCTAAACTACTTTTCACAATGGGCCTATTCGGTGCTGTTAGAAGATTCAAAATGTGTTGCTTTTATATTCAAGAAAAACATATTGTCATATTGTCTTAGTAATATCTTTCCACTTCTTAAAAATTACCTGCTTTCTTTTTACTCTTGAACATATTACAGCTTTAGATGCCTCAGATAAAACGTCTTAACTGTGAAAGGAATCTCTGAATAAATATTTAAAATATTAAATGGCAGGTAAAATATCTAACAGTCAGAAAGTCTCACTGGATTATGATTTGGATGAAAATATCATATAACCAAAGAGAAATAAATTTCAAAAAAAGCTTTATTTGCTATGGTAAAGAACTCCTCCTTTCAGTTTCTAAAACCTGCAAGGATGATTCACATGGAAAATGTAAAGCGATGCCTAAAACATTCAAAATCAAACATTGCATTTTTTGGAAACAGTTGCTGCTCATTAAATGTGCTTTCATTCCACTGAGTGACTGTATTACCATCAAATTCACCAAGAATAAAGTGAAGTCTGCACTGAAAACTTCCTAATATATTAACAGCAGTAAGCTTCTCAACCTGAGCATAGTGAACTAATATATTTCAAAAGAGCTGAATGCTTAACATTTGGCTTCACAAGCAATTTAATCTGTATTTATAGTATATTAAGACAAAACTGACTAAAGCAGAAGTCTGTAGATAAGGCCACACATTTAAAAACAGGAGTACTTTCTTTTCTAGAGTAATGGAGCAGAGAAATAGAGTGATCATGTTCTTCTAGGGTACTGCTATACACTTTTTAATTGAGCTCACTCCTTGTTTATCTTTCATAATATGTAGGGAAATTTTCTATTAGTGTTTTTAGCATTTACTTCACTGCTAAATTACTTGAACTTCCATAACACTTCATCACTAACATTTCCTTTCCTTTTTACATTTTTAGACAAATTGTGATCGGTTTGAACTCTTGATCCACAGTCTCTTCTTCATTTATGGAACATAATACTTCAAAAGACTTCTAAGTCCTTTAAAACGGAGGCCACACTTGATTACAACTTATTTGGGATCAATATTGCCTTCCCCCTTTGATTTCAAATTCTTCTTTCGTGAACCAGTCCTTCAACTTTAATATCAGCCTGAAACTGCAGCTGAACACTGAAACGTTTTTTGATTGTTTTCTGCTGTTGTTGTTGGGGGGGGGTGGTGTTGCTTGTCGGGGGTTTTTTGGGGTTGTTTTTGTTTTTTGTTTGTTTTTTTAATCCAAGTAGTTTATTTACTAGGGAAGAAAAAAAAATTTAAAAAGACAATGTAATACTTACTGGATACAAAATGGCTACTCAACTAAGTTATTAGGAAAAAAGGTCCAAATTAAATGAATTCAACACTTATCAGAAATTTAGGGCAATCCACAGAAACATGTTCCTTCTAATTCTCTCCAGTTAAAAACAACTCTCACAATATTCTGGTCACAACTGAATGAAGCATAAGCTCCCAGATATTCAAAACACTATTTATCTTAGATCAATTGTACAGGCTGTGGTGACTAAAGAACTGACTTGATTAAAGCTCCATAGTCTCAAGGCAAATGAATTATATTCACTTTAGAAATTGCATGCTCACAAAATATCATATCTATGCCAATTAGGTTATTTTCCTGCATTAAACAGTGGTTTATTAATCAACTGACACTTACCATGTAAACTGCCACTCTCCACATCACCATTAAACTTGACTCAGTTCTAAGGAAAATGATTCTTTTTACTCTAAAGTGTATTTGCACAATTATTTTTCAAACTACTTCTACTGCACTAGTGTTAAAAGGGTTGATAAATTTCAATCCACTATCAGAAACATTAGCACTAGCTATTGTGCATGTTTATTTTAACTCTCTAAGACTTTCCTGCACAGTATTTCTGCTTATTTTTTCCTCCACTATTCATTATTAAAATAAATTGCTCTTGTATTCAGCTCAGCTGCAGGCAAAATACTTCCATTCCAGGGGCCCATCAACTTTTAAAATCAATTAAGTTAATTGACAGCAGGTTTAACCATTTTCTTAATTATGACTGCAAACAGGTTTTTTAGACAAGCTCCCCCCCAAAAAAACCCTCTTTCATGTTAACAAAACAAACAAACAAGCAAACAAATGTAATAGTATTAAAAATTTGCAGAATAGCACCCTTCTCATCAGAGAACTCTCATTGTTAAAAAGGTTCTAAGGAAGAAATCTATAAAGACGGAAATCCAGTGACAGAGCAATTCTCTGTTTTTCTTTCAGAATCCCTTTGGAGGACTTTATCAGTTCATTTCAAAGCTGAAAACCATGTTTGAATTAGAATTAGCTGTAAACTACTTTAACAATGATTCAGTAAATGGCATTCTTCCTCTTGGGTAAACTCAGAACTGGGATAATGTTAAAAAGTAATGTTGTCCACCCTAAACACAGAGGAAATTATGCCTTGCAAATAGTTGCAAAAGGATACTTCACGTGATATTCCTATCCCTTGCATCAGTAGTTCCATCTTTATCTTTCTCCAGATTTTTCAGTATGTCCCATTCCTACATACTACAAGGCTCTCTGTAACATAGTCTTCTCTCTTCTGGTGGATCGTTGTACCAGACTGTAACAGTAATAGAATTTTTGTTAAAAGTTTCTTTATTAGTCTAGAATGTGTTGGAGCAGGGTAATGAAGTATTATGGTGTAATCAAGATTCGGAGCAATCGAAACCTATAAATTTCCATTCTGTGCAAAATTTTAATATTGGAAGAACATTTTCCTTCCAATTTTATTCTAGGTCAGATGAGAAACATATTTTTTTCTGAAGTGAAACTCAGTATTTTTGGTTTAGTTTGAGTCAGTTAGGAATTTATTTTCAATATTATCAACTTAATCCATACAGTTTTATATCTGAACTGAAGTTCTAATATTATAGTAGTATAAACAGTATTAGATTTTAGGAACATAATATCAAACATAATGTACACATACATAATCATTATATAATAAATAAAAATGGAACTGTCAAAATGAAGTATTTTGGCTTGATCAAAGCATCATATTTTGACTTTGCATTGCAAAAATTCCTCTAAATTAACAACCCCCTGCAGATTATTTAGATCACAGTGAAACTGAATTTCTTGATGGAAGATTTCAATCAAAAATGTTATCAAGCAGGGCTAGCAAAGAGGCAGCACTGTAAGGTCAATCAAGCTCTTAGAAGAGCTTTTTATTATTAGGTTGAAGGTACCATATACAGCCTGGCTAATAGTGACAAAGAGCTGTGGA
>WKFP01014836.1:1828630-1839177 GCA_011057875.1 Pterocles orientalis | reverse complement strand
TCCTTGAATATTAGCCAGCTTTCTTGGGCCCCTCTTCCCTCCAGGGCTTTATCCCATGGGACTCTCCCAAGCAGGTCCCTGAAGAGGCCAAAGTCCGCTCTCCTGAAGTCCAGGGTAGTGAGTTTGCTGTGCGCCCTCCTCACTGCCCTGAGGATCTTGAACTCCACCATCTCATGGTCGCTGCATCCCAGGCTGCCCTTGAGCTTTACATTCCCCACCAGCCCTTCCTGGTTGGTCCAGCATAGCTCCACTCTGCCATGCAATTGCAGACCATGAAGTAGAGACCAGCTGTGTTTTTGTTACTATGACTATTGCGGTTGACAGTAAATAAAGTACGGAACAAGCGCTTTAAGCAAAAATTTTGATGCGGTTAGTCTATAAACTATCTTTCCTCCCAGGTCAGTCATGTACAATCACAGAAATGGTTAGTGAATCAAAAAAAACAAAACAAAACCAAAACCCAAAAACTTGCTGTTGTTAATTATGCTGTGAATTAAGTGTAATAAACTGTTTCGGAAAAATCTAAAATTGGCCACCGTTTAACTAGAAAATAATTTCCTCAAAATTGAGTCCTGCTTTACACTCCTGCTCACCACTACCACAAAATCCATCACTGACAGGGACTACCACTCTCCTTCAGTTCCAAGGAATGATAATATAACCCATTCTTTGGGTTATATTATTAACCCTTTGCAATGAGCACTCTTTCATTCTTTAAAATCTCTTTCATTTCCACCAATGTGGTTTCTTAAAAATTATTTTAGTTTCATGCTCGCATCATATGATAAATCCTAAATAACATGTAATTGTATCACTGTATGTTTTACAAATGCTTGACATTTAGCGATCGGAAATATTTTATTCTTTCATCTGCATTACAGATTGTTCTAAAAGAGTTGGTCAGCTGTGGCTGTTCATTAAGCAGTCATTTACTTTCTTCAGGTTGAAAATCCCACCCCCTGTCTTTTTCACAGCATCTGGTCTATAGTAGAATCACTCAACAATTTCTTACAGATACTTTTTTTTTTTTTAGTTTTTCAGGTTTATTTGTACGAGTCAATTAAATTTGCATACAGCAGATCTCCACTATTGGGATTCTCTTCTCTGAGTCTTTCAATTTCCCTACAGAATTTTAATACTTGATGATGATTGTTTTTTGTAATTAAGATTTAAGTACCCAATCCCCCAAGACTTGTCATACAGAGAGCTGCCACTCAAGCGTTCAGCAACCCTTTCAGGCGCACCCTCTCTTTGTTGCAGTCTTTTTCTAGCATCTGAGAGTTCAGAAGAAAGACTTTTGTTGAGCAGTGCTGTATTTCATCCCACATATTTATCTAATCCACACCATACCCTAGCTTCAGTTTACCTCAAACTACTAAAAGGGCAAAGTGATAATGTCTCTTTTAGCAGCTGCCAACAGAACATCATGGGAATGAATAAGGCTTCCACTTGACAGAGTAAAATGAGAGACTGCTCTGTAAATTCCACAATTTATTCATACTGCAAAAACTACAGAAAGATCTAGTAGCCTAAAAATCAAAGTTATGGATACAAGTTTGTTTCTTGCACAGGTTCACAACTCATAAAACAAGAAACATGGGGCCAAAGTCAGAATTGTTTGTGTTTGGGGTTTTTTTCCCCATTATTTCAGTCAAGACACGAAGACAGGCAGGGCAGATGCACTCAACAGCAGCAATGTGCAAAGGGAACTAGAGGTCAGTGAATCTGTGTGAAATCCTGATCCATGATGCCAATCATCGTTTCATACCATGCAATTTTGCTTCTGATATGCCAAATGATACTTAGATGCTAAAGTAAGTTGTACAGAAATGCACCCCAGCTGAAGTGCAAGGAGAACAGAGGTCATAGGCACCCAGAAGTAGGGCTGTGGATTCATCTATCCTTCCCTGAGGTTCCCAGTTGTGCCAGGAACATAGGCAACGTCTAATTAGCTAGCAGTGTGTCACAACAAGAATGGATCACTAAGCAAAACTGATGATGCTGAGGACCTGGTATCCGCACTGTACACATATTGGGAAGTTTTACTTCCAATTAGCTGTAGAATAGTCCTGGAGATTAAATACCCACTAGTGTTGTATTGTGTTAGATTAGTTTCCAGTGTGCAACTCAACTTTCATCCAAAATGAAGATAATCATGTAGGATGATACTATATTGTGGTTTGAACCAGACCTATAAGTGTAAGATCCTTTCCAGAAGTGTACTTCTGATCAAAAGTGAAAAGCTAATGTGGGTGCACCCATAATACTCAAAGGGCTAGAGAGCACACATATCAAGGAAAAAAAAAAAACAAACCAAGCTATATTTTTAAATCTCTTAAACTTGGTTCCCTACAGACACTGTGGTTGTGTCATCAGTATCAACCTTTTAAAATACAAAAAAGAGTGTTAAAGAATTTCAAAGTAGCTAGATTGATTTAATATATCCCTTCCTGTTTTACTTTTAATTTACCATGCCACTAATCTGTCAATCTAATCCTGTACTCATAATTATTTGTTTACTTTAGTAGAGAGAATTAATTCTTTATATCTTTCAGGCTCTTTAAATGATAATATATTTCAAATTTAAAATTACCATCAGGGTAGCTGGGCTCCAGGGGAATGCATGAAAACACCTCCTTTTGTTTGATAGAACCTTTAGACATATCACATGCTACTCATAATGAGGTGCCTTTGTCCAGATTAGATTTAGAAAAACACATTTTTTTTTTTTTTGGTCACAGATTTTGCAAACAGAGGGTATCTAATTAGAAACAAGTTACATATTCAGCACTTAGTGTCAGTGCTTTAGTAGGAATGTGATAAAAAAACTAAGAATAACCCAGGGGAGATACAGAGAATCTGTGCCAACAGTGTTTGTGGCTTCACAAAGCACTCAGTTACAAACTGTCAAAGAGAAAAAAAAATCTGTGCAAGTTTGTGTATAATATATTTTGTTGAAAATATGTGAAATAGCATAGCGTATGATTTATCTTAATTGTCATTCTTTTCAGTGGAGTATGTCATTGATCTTAGTTTTCTTCTCAATGCATATAACTTGTCTTTGTTATTTCACTGTGTATCAGTTGCTGGCTTAATTTTAAATTCAGTTCTGAGCTATTGCAAATGCTGTTCAAATGTTCATTTAAAATAATGTACAAAGCAGAAGAATCAGAAGCTTAGATAAAAATCCTTATCTTTAAATAGATGTGGTACTCCTTCAACTATCTGCGTCATGTCATCCAGGAAACTGCCCTATCTAAACTATCCAAATCAAAATAATTTATTTCAGACAACCTTTATTTGCCTGCTGAAGCAGCAAGAATGAAATTCTTCTCAAACATCTTTAAATGTGTATGTACGACTGAACCATCTTCTCATACACAACCTATAGAAACTTCTAGGGTGGTTTTTTCCTATTCTGTTCCTATTATGAACATTTATCCTAGTGAAAAGATGAACTGCACTCATTACTTTACATGCAGTTATATGGAAAGCTGCTATAAGGAAAAAGAGCTTACATGCTTGTGCCTAACTGGAGATTTCTAAATTTAAGACAAATGAAAACTAGTCAAAAGTCTGTCTCTGAGGTGCAGCTGCTGCAGCAGTAAGGCTTTGAGTCACAGCAAGATCACAGCAAACTCTTTGTCATTCTAGATGTGATTCAATGTCAATATAATTAAAAATTAATTGGCAATGTAACAAAAAAAAGGAGAATTTTTACACTATTTTCCATGAAAGGGCAAGCTTTATTGGTTTAGTTTTCTTATTGAAGAATTAATTTTATCTAGATGATGACCTGAAAAGTCAAGACAAGTCCTAAAATCAGAAAATTTGAAAACAATACCAGATACAGAAAAATATAGAGAAAAATAAAGAAAAATATATTTTTGTGTGTAATTCATTCATGTAAACATATTTTCTTTTTAATTAATTAAAACTTTATTACTCAAGGTGACTATATTTTAAATTAATTTTCATTGTTTAAAAGTATAACCTAAAGCACATATTTAGCATATGCAACTTTTAGCATACATGCTTTGTTTTTGTGCATAGACACTGTACAAGTATTGATAAGGATGGAAATGTTATATTCAAGATATCTGCCTGAGGAAAAGGACAGCATTTTTCTCTTTTAAGTATTACATCAGATAACCTGTGCTGATTTCAACCTGTGCTCATTTCAAAGTTCAAATTAATGATCACTGCTTATCTCTTGCAAAAAATAAAAATAATAAATAAATAAATAAACCAGAAAGAAAATAAACCTCTATTAGTTCTTGTTTATCTAGAGTTTAAAATAATTTAGCAGTTTATACCAGATTAAAGTATCATCTGCTTAATCCTGTATAACAATGTGCATTTTCCCTGTTACATGTTTGAAAATGAATCTAGTACTAAAGCTATTTCTCATCACCTGGCTGTGCATTTCAGGTGATGGAATGGCGAAACAGTGGATGGCAACATACATAACACATTCAGAGACTTCCAAAAGATCAAAATACGAGTCTCTAATGAAAAAATGAAAAGTCTTTTTTGTGAAAAGCACTTTTGAATGTGAAATATAGGTCTTATTATACAGCCTGTATGGTTTTGGTTTGTTGGGTTTTTTCTCCCTTACAGATGGTCTTTACGAAAATATGGTAAGACCCTAAATATACAATGCATGAAATTAACACTCAGTTCCTTCAACCTCATTTCCAGTCTTCTGCAGATCCAAAGACTAAAAATAATGAAACAGGAAAGACTTTTAAATTAAAACAATTGCTGCTTTATAACTTATCTTTTCACCTTAGTGTAATTCCACCACGTGAAACATAACAAAGAGATATAACTAAAAATTCAAACCTCATATAACTTGGTGTTTTCAGAAAATATTTGGGTTTACATTTAGGCAATCCAGAGCTAATTCTCACAATGAAGGTCTTGCTCAAGTACTGAAGTGTGTGAAAGAAAAACTTAGAACAGATAAAAGCACACCAAGAAATGTAATTTACTAAACACTTACCATAAATTAAACTAAATGTTAGAAGTGCTTAGGCAATACAGCTCTGACATTCTGCCAGAGTTATTCATCTAACAAGCAGAGAATCTAATGATTAAGAAAGGTTTAACAGGCTGTTCTAGAGCTTTAACAGGAAAAAGGTTATAAATGTCTAATGTTTTTTCCCTACATTTTCCTGAAAAATCCTAAGGCTGTTGATGATTGAATCTAAATATTCCCAAAACTTTATGGTACTTCAAATCTAAATTTCGCATATTTATGACCAAAAAAAGTCAAATTATTTTCAGGCTGCTGAAATAAATATATTAATTAATTAACTCTTCAAATATTTTTGAAGAGTTCATTTTCTACCAAAAGCTGAGGAGAGTGGAATGGGATATTGGACATGTGCTGGTTTACTCCTCAGGAAGAGGAGTACTAGAAGTTTTAATCTGTTTTTCCTCTTTACTCTTCCTTAATTGTGCTTTTCACAGAATCACAGAATGTTAGAGATTGGAAGGGACCTCGAAAGATCATCTAGTCCAATCCCCCTGCCAGAGCAGGAACACCTAGATCAGATCACACAGGAATGCATCCAGACAGGCTTTGGATGTCTCCAGAGAAGGAGACTCCACAACCTCTCTGGGCAGCCTGATCCAGTGCTCTGTCACCCTCACTGTAAAGAAGTTTTTTCTCATATTCAAGTGGAACCTCCTATGCTCCAACTTGAACCCATTGCCCCTTGTCCTATCACTGGATGTCCCAGAGAAGAGCCTGGCTCCATCCTCCTGACACTCACCCTTCACATATTTATAAACATTCATTAGGTCAGCCCTCAGTCTCCTCTTTTCCAAGCTAAAGAGACCCAGCTCTCTCAGCCTTTCCTCATAAGGGAGATGCTCCATTCCCTTCATCATCTTTGTGGCTCTGCACTGGACTCTCTCCAGCAGTTCCCTGTCCCTCTTGAACTGAGGGGCCCAGAACTGGACACAATATTCCAGATGCGGTCTCACCAGGGCAGAGTAGAGGGGGTATGGTTAAAAAGAAGACACTAAGCTGGATAGATCTTTGGCTTGAATTCGTATAACCATTCATATTTCTTTATGTTCCTACCATATTTTGAATGATATCAAGTGAAGCAAGGCTTTGTAGTGACAATGTTTTTGGAGTAGTAAATGCAGAAGTTTGAACAAACTTGGAGTACAGAAGACCTTCAGAAACTTTGAAAAAGCTCTGAGTACTCTAAAGCATCTCCAGAAACAAAATACTTCAAAGTTAATATAATTTTAAAACTACTGTTCTAAGTTGAAATCAGACAAAAGGGTGGTTAGTAGCTGAAGTGGAGGGATAAATTAGGAGTGGAAGAAAGATAAATTAGATGAAGTGCTAGTGAGAGAGATGGAATTTATTCAAACTGTAGGGTCATCTGTCTCAGGTTGTTTTTAGTTATTCTGATATCTTTTATAAGCACTTCCGGATGGCAATATGCTGACATGTTAGAATGAGATGAAAGTCCATCTGATTATATATATATAATTTTTAGAGTGGAAATTGAAATGCCACTTATAAGTATGCACCTTATTCAGTGTTCTCAATTCCTTCCTTTACACAACATAAAAAGAACAGAGCAGCAAAGAAACAGTTTCCCCACTCCTTTGAAGCTCTAACAGTATTTAAAAAAAGTTTTGTATTCAGAAAATAAAAAAGTCTGCAAATCAATAAAAGGTGGAAAATAATGCTTTTCTTGTACCAGGATAGTCTCTTCTCCTAACATAACGTAACTAATGAAGAAAAATATTTAGGAAAACAAGATCAAAGGTTTTGCTTTACAGAAAGCAACTTGTAAACTTGAACTTTGGTATCATCAGTTCCAAGAAAGCTTGTGGGTTCCTGGAGAATAAGCACAGCTCTCTTTTGTAATTTAGTTCCCTAAGAGAGCTTTTTACTGCAACTCATAACAACATACGATGCTGAAAAAATAAGAGAATTTCATGTTTGCTAGAGCTTTACAAAAGGGACAGTATCGCCTCACCAGTAGCAGGGGCCAGGCCAGGATCACCATACAGAGTTTCAGCTACTGAAGCTTCCTACTCTAACCCTTATAAATCATTACAAGTCAGATATAAATTTTGCTATCTGTAAATAGATGCTAGAGATTCTGACCTCTTTTTAGTACATAGAAGAACTCTGTAACAGCAATAATAATTCTTGCTTGTAATACTAGTGCAAAAATTATAGGCCATATTTTCATTCCAGAATATAAATGTTTTTCATGTCCCTGACAACAGAAGTGTGTAAAGATAATTTATTTCCTACATGAATAAAAAGTACTAATATAAACTATTTCCTTTCCTTTCCAGACAGCAGACTGGATGCCCTAGCTATCAGAAAACCGACCTGGCTGATTGACATGCAAGTAATGTTTTTCTGACAGTCACCATTTCATATAGGGAGACCTTGAGCATCATTTGAATTATCCTTTGAGAATCTGGTTTTGATAAAACTGGCATCATGCTCAAAAACTCTGTTGTGGGTAAGAATAAATTTTCAAACAATTTCTCCTGTATAGCATATTATTAATTATTGTTAAACTGAAATGAAAAAAAAAATAAAATAAAATCTGGACTATTCAACTCTCTACCACACTGAAAACTGAACCAGATAAGTAAATTCATTTTTAGGAAATTGCAAATTCAGATTTAAAATTCCAAAAGCCTTAAAAATCTTAGGAATAATGTAGCTAGCAGGATTTTCATGAAAATGTTGGGGGAAATGTGTCAAAAAATACTTATGTTCTCACGGTGATTTTCCCCAGTTCTTTCTGTCTTTAAAACACATGTAGATGTTGTACCTTCAATGATATTCACAGGAGATGGCAGCAAATTTGTTGCCTTTCAGATATGTGATGTACCTACTTCTAAGTCACCAAAGGCAAAGATGAGAAATATAAACAAGTAAATTCCCTCCCCCTCTTACCTCTTGAGTCAGTTTAGTGAATACTTTGAGGAGAAAAGGTACTCAAGCATGATGGCAAATGATTCAGACATTCTTAAACACTGGAGACTTACATCTAATTTCCAAAGTTTGTCACTCAGAAACTTTAATTACCATGTTAGGAAATTAGCACTTTGCATACTGTAGCATAATTCCCCATAGCACTGTGAAACTATATCCTGCCACTGATCTCGCCTGCACATGTAGTGATGGCAGAATATGTTATCAAATAAGAAGTGAACTTTTAATTGTTTACACAGTGAATAGCACATTTTAAATGCCACTACAATATAAATAGTTATGATAAAATTGTAGTTACAGAAGCAATAAGCTAAAAAGAGATCTACCTTGTTCAAAAACATGACGGACATAGTATTTCAGTAGTTCAGTAGATCTATACAGTTGTTAGCGTGCTACATAAGTTCTGTTTTTTTAGGCAAGCGTTACATGGAATTTAAAAATCAAATATTTTTTGAAATTTAAAATAGATATGGTCAAACATATCACTCAACACAATTTATTTAAATGAAACATTCTGCTATTAATATGTGAAAATAAGTTATTTTTTACACAGTATTTTAGACCTTAATATATCCTTAGTGGTGTGCAAACAGAACTTACAACTGTTTCTTGTGAGACGCCAGGTAGACACAATCTTCCAGTAATCTCCAAAGAAAACAACAAAACAGAAATATGCATTCATTAATGCTGTTCCTACAATTCAAAGCATATCTGCAAAATGGTGCTATTATTTAACACTTTGTACAGACTAATATTCTGTGCTTTTTCTTTTTGGTCTTTTCTCCACTGAAATAGGTAACAAAAAAGCAAGAGGCAAGACTACGGAAAAAGTATAACAAACTTGCTCACTGCAATGACCAAAACAGAAATGAAGGAAATAGGGAAATGACCAAACAGAAGTAGAAAGAGGGAAATGAAACCAAGAGCTATAAGAAAATGATGAAAGATATTAAGTTATCTGACGCTGTGTAATGACTGTGGGGAGTCAAAGATCTTATTGCTGGAAACACATACATCTGAACTATAGCAACACTTCCATACTGCTGCAATCCATTTCCTTTATATTGTTTCACTCTGCATGGGAGGAGAGGAACTAGTTATAGCCATTTTTTTATGTTGTGTGAGGCATCACATTAAAATACAATTATGTGTTTGTGAGTTAAGTTTAAAAAGACTAATGGTTTAATGCTGCCTGGAGCAGGATTACACACGTAGGTGGAAAATATTTGAGAGGAAAGAGGAACACTACACACATGGGTGCGTGCGCACGCACACACACACACACACAAAAGTATATTTGAAGTATGAACAATTTTCATTCTTGAAAATTAAAACTAAAAGTTCTATTAGATTGCAGGGGATAAAAAGGGATTATGCTGCTTGGGAAACACTTTATTATGACTTCTATTTCCTACGTTTTATAGTCTTTATTATTGGCATCTTTGAATCTAGTTCTAATGACTTGAAATAAGAATTGAGTTCTCACAAAAATACAGCAACTGATGAAAGTTTCAAGAATACAATTAATTTTTATCTTCATCATATATCAATGCTGTGCCTCATGCTCCCCACCTTAAAATAAATATCCTTCTAACTTCATTATTATTTTTCTTGTAACTATTGTTATTATGTTTTAAATAAAGTTTAGTGGAATTGCATTTTATAGTTTTTAGAATACAGAAAGCAAAAGCTTTCCTTAGGAATATCCGTCGGAAAACATAAATACTGGAAAGTTCCAATTTAACTCATAAAGAATTCCAGGTCTTTTCCTGCATCCATTTTGTGTTGTAGTTTTACTGATGAGAAAAAAAATCCATTTCTTCCTTTTTGTCTTCCAAACTGACTATCTAAGGGTATTCAGAGACAAGCCACAATATGCTGTATATATATTAATTAAACACGTAGTAAACATGTGTAGGTAGTCATTAAACAAGAACAAATACTGGATTCTGCACCTGGGACAGAGTAATCCTGGGTGCACAGGTATACTGCGGGGCAAGATGCTGGGGACCAACCCTGCAGAAAGGGAAGCTGGGGGGTTGGCTGATCAGAAGCTCAATATGAGTCAACAATATGCCATGTGGCCAAAAGGGCCAAGAACATCCTAGGGTGCGTTAAGCACACACAGCACAGCCAACAGGCCAAAAGAAGTGATTGTCCCACTGTGCTCAGCACTGGCTGGCCTCACCTTGAACAGTGTGTGAAGTTAACAATAAATTACAAAGATGCAATTTTGCTGCTTATTGATACAAGCTTTTGTTCAATACCAGGGATATTCTAGGTAGATTCATAGAATCATAGAATGGTTTGGGTTGGAAGGGACCTTAAAGATCATAAAGTTCCAACCCCCCTGCCATGGGCAGGGACACGGTCCACTAGACCAGGTTGCTCAAAGCCTCATCCAGCCTGGCCTTGAACACCTCTGGGGATGGGGCATCCACAACCTCCCTGGGCAACCTGTTCCAGTGTCTCACCACCCTCATAGTGAAAAATTTCTTCCTAATGTCTAGTCTAAATTTACCCTCTTTTAGCTTATACCCGTTACCCCTTG
>WKFP01014836.1:1804908-1818477 GCA_011057875.1 Pterocles orientalis | reverse complement strand
GGGGAAAGGCCTTGGGAGAGCGAACGCAGGCTCCCCAAAGCGAGACGAATCCGGAAGTGCAAAGACAGCTCTCCTCGAAGAGTCTTCTCCTAAATACTGGGTATGACGTGCATGGGATGGAATAATTGGTCAGTCTGCTTCTCAATCTTGACTTAAAAGCAAATCCCAAGCTAGAAGCCGGGCTCTCTCTCTCTCTATTGAGAGGAGAGAGGCTGAATGTATCTCGTCCTTGAGAACAAATAGCAACATCCTAGCAATAACTATAAACGTTCTTCTCTGTTCTTCTCCTATCAATTCTCTCCTGAGCAGGAATCCAAAACATAGCTTTTTGCTAGCTATTTTTGAAGAGAAGGGAAAAGGGAAAAAAAATCAACTCTGCTCTGCTTAACCCACGACATCTGTCCATGTTAGGGAGCTGTAAAGGTAAGGGTATCATGGTATTTTTAATTGTTAACGGCATAATGAACAGCGAAAGTACGAAGGCAGCACTAAAATACATGCTGTGAGCAACAGTAGGGTTCAGATAATCTGGAGATGGTAGTCAACCTCTCTTCAGCAAAACTCACTAAACCAACAGACACTGATGGTATTTTAAACCTGTTTTTGCAAATAGGGAGGACATTGCCGAGAAACTAGCCATAAAATCCTATATTCATACTTGGTCAGGTATTAGTTTTGCTTAAACTAGAAGGCTGAATAAACACAGAACTGTAATTAGCATTCTAATTTCAAAAAAAATAAAAATAGAAAAGCTTAGAGGACTGTAAATCAGCTAGACAAAACAGCAAAACGCTTAAAGGTGGAGATGGCTCCAAACTATGAGAAAAAAATAATTGAAGATTTTTAGATATCATTGGATGATAAACCATCTATAGAAGGAAATTTAAAGGGTCTTTGGACAGCTTATAAAGAATAGGAAACAGAACTGATTGCAAATAAATAAACTTTTCAGAGAGCAAGATAGGATAAAAGCTATTGCCAAAAGGCAAACTGACTTAAACCTTTGAAAACCCCTCCCAACATTCTGTGATAAAGCACAAGAATCCAAAAATCACCACTTTGCAGAGAAGATGAGCTAGAACTTAAAGTTAAGCATGATGCAAAGATAAATGCATTGCCTTAGATTACAGAAAGGGCAGTGATATGTACAGTGGAGGTAAAGGATTAACTGATGATGTTGAAGGTGGGTGTGTATATAACTGTGCCAAATCTACTTGGAGACATTCCAGCCCAGTAAATGTCCCTGTGAGGCTCTCTGACACTTTCAAGCCAGAAGTACTACAGGAGTCAGCATTGCATTTGAAATGACAGCAAAGCAGGACATCCTTCCTGTGATGAGGCAGAGTAAGCTTTCAAAGTACTGGGTTGTAGTCAGGCTGCATATACTTTTACATACATTTCATCGGAATATAAACTAAGAGCTTCCTAATTAAATGTGACAATGGTATAAAGCTGGGAAATATTGCTGATATATCAGCAATATATGATCAGAACATCATATGGCAGGTAATAATGCCAAACCAGATTGGAGTAATAGAAATGGAATGGCAGAGTTCAAAGTACTTAGGGACTAATAGCAAGAATGACTGCTATAGGCGGTAAGTTCATCAGCTGACAAAGCTCAATTACATCACAAAATGCTTTGTTTATGGCTTGACATAAAATGGTTAGCTTGTCTCAAAAAGAGATGAAAGTCTGGACAGTGAAGAGTGAAGATATTTTCAACTCAATCCAGAGGCTGTTCTTTGGAACTGTTACAAAATAAGACCAACAAATTTAGCTCACACCATATTATATACACTCCTCCATCGCTGTCACAGCAGCACTATCAAGCACTCTATATGTCTTCATATCAGTTCTTGAGACATGTGATGTCTTCAATATTACCTTTCAAAAGCATTAATCTTGTTGACTATAACACAACCCTAATTCCCAGGTACTTTGGGCTGAAAAAATGCCTTCACCCCACCTCAAAAAAAAATAAAAAAGAAAATAATAAAGATACACACTGTGGATTAAGGAGTGTACAATGAGGGCATACCAATTCCAGTCTAGAAAGAATTAGCCTTGAACTCTTAGTCTGCACACAAGGATATTTTTTTTTTCTTGAAGGAGATATTTTTAACACTGGGGACATAGCCATAGACACCTAAGAGTGTTAACTAAACTCAGGATGCACCAAGAAAAGCAAAAAGACAACCATTTATTTATACATGATACTAATGAGTCTTCATCTGGAATAATTTATTTCACTCTGATTGCTTTCTTTAAAAACAACCAAACTGAATTATTATTGGCCTAACTGAAAACGTATTACAAGAAAATACTGAGAGTTTGGGTTGTGAAGTCTCTTAAACTGAATACAGAAAAAAATCTGTGCTAATTCTTTATGTACAAGCTAATGGAAATGACACAAAAATGGGAGAGAGGAAGTTGTTTAAGATAAAGCTTGTTGTTGCCACAAGAATTAGTGAATATGCATTAATTTTAAACGAGGCTATTTTGAAGTTAGGCAAAGATTTTTAGCTATCAGAAATTATACAGTCTCCCAAAAGTGGCAGATGGAAGCAAAGCGCCAACCGATTTCCAGGAAAAGTTGCATTAATTTATAAATGGGTTTATGCGATCTGATGCCTACAACAGCAAAAGAAGGGCTCAGTAACAAATAGATCACTTCTAAACCTTTGATATGGCTTCTGTGCTGTTTGATAACTCCTTATTAATCAGATTTTTGCTCTTCCATTGTTAAGTATGTACTTGTCAGTCTATATATCGATAATGATGATATTTTGTTGTCAATTCAGAATAGATAAAAATCTATTAGCATCCCACACAATTTGTCTATCTTCAGCTTAACAGTTAAACAGAAATAAATCTACGCTATTATAATTTTTTTAAATATTTATTTTTCTTTGAACTAGTTGGTACATCTCTATCCTTGTAAGGTATACAGACAATACTCACACCAGCAAAAAAGGTGAAGCCCCAGATTGTGGAGAGTCTACTCTAGCTAAATCAAATGAAAAACATTAACTAATGGATTGTTTTTTCCTTTTTTTTTTTTATAAAATACTACTTATTTATTCTGTGACATCACCTCAGTTATTTCATGGCAATAACATTAACCCAGCTAAAATTCAGTTAATTCAGTATTACTTTTTCCAGACAGATCACAGAATCATAGAAAGAATATCTTGAGTTGGGATCAAGTCCAATTCCCTGGTCCTCGCAGGACTACCTAAGACTAAACCATATCATTAAGAGCATCATCCAGACACTCCTTGAACTCTGACAGGCTTGGTGCTACGACCACTACCCTGGGGATCCTGTTCCAGTGACTGACCATCTTCTCAGAGAAGAATCTTTTCATGTCCAATCTGAACTTCCCCTTACACAACTGATCCCAGCAAGAGCAGAACTCAAGAAGTTGTAGCCACATGCCTCAAATTTCTCTGCTCTCTCTCTTAAAAAAAAAAAAGGATTAATTAATTAATTGATTAATTAACAGTAAAAACCTGTCTGGAATATTTAATCCACATATATTTAAACCACTGCAAGCTACCAGTCTCTACTGTATTGCAGATTTTGAAAAATGAATCACAAGACAAAAACTACCCATCCTCCCTTTCAGATCACTTTACCATTCGTATTTAGTTAAAAATAAATCTTTCATATTTTCTTCACAGGGAAAGTGTCAGCTATTCCAGAGCAACCTAAACACAGGACAATCTCTAAGGAGGCCCAGAATAAGAGTCTGAATCCCCCAAATAGAGAAGTGAATTAGTCCCATAACTCCCCACATCTAAGTGAATGCTTTTATACAAAATTACTGATAAAAAGGTGGACTTCCTTCTATTATGCTATATCATAAATAATGCAGAAATGGATGTTCCACTTTGTGGAAGCCAAAGTCATGTGCTGATAGTATCTACCAAACTGAGACTATGACACAGAGAGAAGAAACAAGTGCTGAACTCCTGATGTTGAGCTCTCAGGATCAACAGGGAATAAACTGAAGCATGACAGGGAACCTAGGAGACTTCTGAACTGCTTTTAAATGTGGTAGCGTCTTTCAAATGACAAAAAGATGGCTAGCTAGGGTCTTAGTCCTGCAATTTTTATCGAAATTAAGCCTCAATCCATTTTTGCATTGTAGTTTTGTTCTACAGTTTTTTCTGACTTCAGGGTCAATCGCTAGCTAAGAATCTGAATTTTTAAAAAATATATCAGTTCATGTAATCTAATTATTAAGAGAATATCTGAGAAGCTATAAGAGGGGTGGTATAACTTGACAAACAGGTTTTAGATACATGTTGCTGTGATAGTCACTGTCCTTTCCTGGTGTGATGAACACAGGCTTTTATCAGATCCTGAATCACCAAGAGTGTTTGGATTTCAGAAGAAGATTAAGATAATTTTTTTTACACATTTTCACATAACACCTATGTTCTATACTTATTATGATTCTAATCTGAGGAAAAAGTATGTCAGAAAAGTGAGAGAAAACATGGAATATATTTTGTTTCTATAAGCATATGTAGTTAAAGAAAAACTTAACGACAGCATAAAATAATATGCTTATTCTAATATTTAATTTTTTCTTTTAAATATATTTGGACTTTAAAAGTCGGATGTGATGTGTTACTTATTGTTTTACTCTGACATAGTGAAAAGAGAGATTCATGAACAAAAGGGTTTACAGAGTAAAAGCTAAAAATTTCCTACAATTCTTCCTAAAGAGAGATGGTCAACACAGAAGAACAGGACCAGTCACTTGTGCTGAGTAAGCAAACCCATGACCCGCTGGAGTCATGCTGTACTGGCAAAAAAGAAGCAGGCAAACAGCTACATGCAAGCTGATCCATTTTGTTACTTATTTCGCTGATTATGTTTGAAGGGCTTCTCATCTAGCACAGACTAAGACCAGGAATGTGAAGGGCTACCATAAAACTGATAGAGGTTTATACACAGTTTTTCTCATAGAAGCTTTTCTATGTGTCTGAACTGCTAATCTTAATGTCTGTAATTCTCTAACTTGGAAAAACAGAAGGAATAATTGTTTACAAATTAGACAATCTTAAAATGTGGCAAGACAATTGCAAATGTATTTTTATATCAGCAATGCAAGTTACATGATCTGTAGGTCAGATCTTTCTAAAGAAAGAACAGTTTGGTGCTAAAATGAGTTTCTTAATCTACAGGGAAGGGTAAATGACAAATTCTCTGACATTTAAGGATACGAGTGCCTCAGGACTGGAGTATGCCTCTGTTCCAAAGAGCTGTCTGAAGCTAATCCAGAAGTGTCAGACAGTGACACCACAAATTAATACAATTTACAACGAACATTCATATTTTCAAAGTTCTGTACAAATATTGACAGAGTAGTCTGAATACAATTTATAACTAAGGGATTTTTTTCTTAATAGAAGTTGAATTATTTAAGAGGAATACCATCATCCTGTATGATTTAACATTCCATCTAGGTTTAAAGCTTGCAAAGGCTAACAGCACCTAATAATTTCTAATGAAGTAAATATGATACAGTTACTAACAAGTAATCTATAATGACTGCAAACACATAATGATTTATATTCTTTAAATTTAATACTTCTACCATAATATCATTGCCAGAAATTGCTGAATCATATAACCTATATGCAGTGGAGAAGTGCAGTGATGTATAATTTTCCACGTACTGAAGAGAAAAAAACATTCTTTGCAACTCTTTTTTTTAATTTACATTTTCTGAAAAGGCATCTCATAGTGCAGTTATCAACACAGATAATAAATGTTTAAAAAAAAATTGGATTGTGGCCAAATCCATCAGGTTCCTCTTCCAAAAGACAACTTCCAATAGTCCATCCCTGATGACAGTGCCTTGAATGTCTTTAACTTTTCCATCAGAACCATTTAGTGTAACTATTGCTACTCCACAGCTTGAACATCACTACCATTGTCAGAACCAGGCAAACAAATTTATGATGATGTTCCTGGGAATAAGGAACTAATGCAAAGGGGATTTCTCTGTAGTTCTTCATTAACATTTTATTCATTACAACAGGGGAGTTATAAGAGTTTCCTTTTACGCAAATTAGGTCACAGGATAAAAAATACACAGCACAGAAACACAGTGTATTACTACACAGAACAAAAGATCTGGTTAATAAATTATGATAATGGAATTAGTCTACTGCTAATGCTGAAAGACATATTTAAATATTGTGAAATTTACTTGGAGAAGGAAAAGATCTTTTATGTATTCGTAAATTGTTTTTCTCCTTCATGCCTCAGTTTCTGTATTTCTTTTTTATGTTAATTCACTCAGAGGGAATGTACATATCCTACTTTAAACATTTACTTTGGTTTGTTAAAAGGCAAAGGAACACTTTGAGTGGGTAAAATACAAAGTTTTACTCTCCCATTTTTTAAAAGAATGCTTTAACCAAGTTCAGAGGCATCCTGGATCAACTCAAGTAGATTCATTCTAGAAATGATAGTATGTAGCGTACGGAGACTGAAAATAAATATTCTTAATTAAAAAAAATCTATAAGTATCCTTAAATATTAATGCCAAGAAGATAATCATTACGGAAACATGGAGCCCCTGCCATAGAGATCTATTATCATCAAAGTTATCTAGTTTATCTATTTATTTATTAAAGGTCTTGGTTTTGTTTTTTTGTTTTGGATTCAATTTATTTCTAAGATTTCTTTAAACAAAATAATCTAAATTCAGACCTAGTTTAAATGGTCTAATACTATTAAGCTAATTAATTTCCAACTACCTCATTAATTCAGTGATTACCTTAAGTTTATTCATTACATTGGCTTAACTCTTTTTTTTTTTCCTTTTATGCAAGGTCTGAATATACCCAAAGGATGGAAAGATGAAGACTCTTACAAACTTTTCCTTTGGCAGGAAAATAAGGAAAAATTCTCCACCTCCTCCAAAGTAAAGCAATCCATTTTAACCATTTTTCTGGGAACATCACTACCCACACCAGCTGAGGGCATTTGTCTTGTCAAAAGAGAAAGAGCAGGCATTTGTCCGAGCAATATTTTTCACAGAGTCATTTCTTCTCTGAAAACAAAATTTCTGTTCTATTGTTGATAAAACTATGATTAACAAAAGGCAGAAAGTAAGTCAAGACACGAAGCAACTCTCCTCAACTTATTTTTATTACTAAAAATTGAGTATGTGTGGATCATCTTGCTCCCAATCTTTTAAAAGATACAGATAATTTTTTAAAAAATAGACTGAGCAGGAATGTTATCAGTGTAAATCCCAAAGTGTCTTTCAATAATTAACAAAAAAAGAAGGATCTTTGAAATGGTATTTCATACCATGCAATTTCACTGTCTTCTTTTAGAGTCCACTACTCTGCTCTTCATGTCAGTATACTTACAGTTAGATCTGTAAGGACTAACACATCTCCTTGCCACATTATTTGACAAAATCAAAGACATAAATCAGTTGCTAAGTCTAAGAATCCATGTTTCAGAGGTTTCTTGGATACTTACATTTACAGCATGCACTGCCATACATAGTGTTACTACTGCTCAGGCTCAGTATTGTGCAACACCTTGACAACTGAAGCTGGATACTAGAAGAATTGTAGTTACTCTAATATGGCCTTCATGCTAAGAGCTACCCTGGCATAGGTAAATTGTTTCCATGTGTCATGGTTTTAAAAGCCACCACACAGACTCTTGCTAAAAAACCTCATGGGCCAAGGCAAGGACAGGGAGGGTTGACTCACCACTTACGGTCAAGGGCAAGAAACCGACATGACTTAGGAAAACACATCAAACCCAATTAATTTGTTAACAATATTTACAATCAAAACCAAAGCAAGATAATGAGAAAAAGAACTACATCTTAGAAAGGCACTTCTCTTTTACCCCTCCCTTCTTCCCAGGCCGAAAGGCTTTGTTCCTATTTTCTCTCCGGTGGCACAGCAGGCAAGGAAAGGGGGTTGCAGTCAGTCCCTGTTGTCTCTGCTGCTTCTGCCTTGTCAGGGGAGGGCTCCTCACAGTCTCTCCCTGCTCCAGCATGAGGTCACTCTCACAGGAGAGTCCTTCACAAACTACTCCAACGTGAGTCCTTCCCACAAGGGGTCACAGTCCTCCAACAACTGCTTGGCTCCAGTGTGGGTCTCTTCAACAAAATTCAGGGCCTCCTTTGGGCATGGCTGCTTCTTCCAACATGGGGTCCTCCATAGCTACATCTCCATGAGCTACAAACGAGCTCTACTTTTCATGGGCTGCACGAGGGGCAACGCGCACCACCATGATTCTTCACCACAGGTTGCAGGGGAATCTCTGCTCTGGGGCACCTCATCTCTCTCTTTTCCCTTCACTGACCTTTGCGCCTGTATAGTTGTCTCTCTCTCAGATGCTGCTTCTCTCTTCCACTACAGGTTCTTTCACCAGCTCCTGATAAACTCCTGGCTCTCAGGCAAGCCGTGGCAAAGGCTTGGGCTGCAACAGAACCAGTTACATAAGAATCTGGGCAGGCAGCTAGATGGCCAAGCCAGGCCCTGCCCGGGGCTACACCAACCCCTCCCTGTGCTGTGCCCCTTCTTAAATCTGTCATTCGCAGAGGTGCTGACTGGCTCAGCCATGGCCTGGGGTGGGTCCAGCCTGAAGATGGGGAAATTCCAGCAGTTTCTCACAGGGGCCAGCTTGGAAGTGCTCCTTCCCCCCACCCCCCAGCTACCAAAGCCTTGGAGCCGGGTGGGGGAACTCTTAGCAGTTACTTACAGGAGCCACCACTGTAGCCTCTCCCTTGCTACCAGAACAGAGTTGGAATCAGGGGAAGCCTTTACCAGTTACTTATAGGGGCCATTACTGTAGTTCCTCCCCTGCTTCCAAACAAACCCACCACACAAAACACAACATCATGCCAAAAGACTCATTCACATGGAGTCAAATCAAATAAAAAATACTGTCATATACACCACGATGTAGGTTTGTTCAGGATACCTTTTTAAAGAATGGCCAGAACTGTCTGCGTCTTAATGCTATTGCACCCTTACAGAGTATGTGTCTTGCAACTCAACTGGCAAACCCCATCCATCAGGTGTCCAAAAATAGGATTATGAGACGACCTTGCATAAGCTGCAGTTGCTATAGACAATGTTTCCAGAGAAAGAGAGAGTACTTCTGTAAACTACTGGTCAAGAACTGACATATTGCATTAACTCTGAAATGCAGCTGTGATTGAAATCAGCAGACCAGTCTTCAGAGTGACAGCAGATACTTAAGTTCTTCCCCAAAACATTCACTGGCACAAAGATAATTCTTAAACATGACTGTTGCCATTTAGCTGGTAAAATTCTCTGAGAATATTTATTGTTGTGTGGTCTACAGGCAGAGTTCACTGTAATTAGTATTTAGTCTTCCTCTATTAAATGCACTCTACAGACGTTTAGATAGGGTCTAGAAGACGCTTACTTCCCAGTAAAATTCTCTAAAATGTGAGGATATTTTGAAAAAAGCACTCTGTGTAATTATTTGCTTAGCTTTAGAAGAATCTCAGCAGTGCAGATTATAGATGAAGCCACATAATTTTAAGGTAGTTACTTTTCAAGTATAGCAAGATTTCAGAAATGTTGTTATGCCTCTTATTTCCTACTGATGGGCTCTAGGTGGTTCCCAGTTTAGCAGACCAAAAAGTCTGGACTGGCTTCTGGATCCATCCCTTGATAACTGTTCAGGAAGCATAAGTATTTCTCTTGAGTATTCTTGAACCCAGGATGGGGATTTGGCAGCAGTTATCTGCTTTCTTGACTTGTGGTGAAGACAGTGTGACAGTGATATTGGGGCAGATGTGTCTGGAAGTTTTGCCTTGGGTTCAGTGTAGGAATTCAAGTAGGACTGTGACTCCAAGATTCAGAGTCTTTGCTAACTGTAGGGAAAGATATCTTTTGTTGCTCTGTTCCTTTCATCCCCACTTGGATTTGAATGCGAACTGGAAAACCCAAACAGCAATAGAATCCTTGCTGTACTCCTGGAAATCACCTGTATGAAGTCCTTTGTCCTGAATGTGAAGTCTGAAAAAAGGTTTTAAATATTTCTCCTTCCCAAGCCTTCTTGCTTTTGCTCCCAGTTTTCCAGATACCTATAAAGACAGTACATCTAAAATAATTATTTATGTGTAATACTTATTGTTATTCAATACCTAATGGAAAAATTTAACAAATAGTAATTCTCAATCAGAAAACGTACCCCTGTTAGGAGCACAACTTAGCAATGCATAAATGAAGTCTGAGAGAAAAGACCACTGATTCGAGGGCAATCATTCTTTTCTGAACAGACTAACGTGCATGCTAGAGCAACCCCTTTATGAGGCAACACTGAATTACATGTAGACGCACAGTAGATACTCCAAACTGCAACTGACCTTGGCAGAAATCCAGGGATGATGTTTTCCCTGGGAGGGACTGCTCTTGAGCATTTTTTTCAAAAGCGCCAGGCATTAGCATTGTATTCATAGCCTTTTTTTTTTTGTTATTTAAATCATAATTTTTTTGTTATTTAAATCACTTTATAAAGATATAAATCTAGTGAATTTCATAGATTTATACTCAAATCTGCGTTTTTTTTGCTAATAGCAAAACTATTGCTAAGGTCAATGGTGAAAAAGTTGGCCTTTACCATTTTACAAAGTTTGATGGCACCAGTAAAAGTAGTATCTATTTTTATGTTGAATTGCTGTTCTAGGAACTCATTTTAGCTTTAAAATACTTTTCTTATGTAAGTGCCAATTTAATCTTTTAGAGACAGCACAGGCATTAACCCTTTATCAGACTGCTTTTCAGGAGGAAAAGAAAATTTAGACATTTTTAAAGTCTTGAATGGCATTACTTTTGTTCTAAAATCAGCACTAATTGCTCTAAAACCATACTAGCTTAGAAGCCTGTTCTAATAAGCAGCTGTGCCCAGAAGCCCTCATTTTCTGGATATGAGGTCACTGATTTGATATGGCTGACAACCTCACTATTAAATTCTCTTACATTCTAAACCACAGCAGCCAAGTGTCCAAAGCAGCTGTTCTGAACAGTTCCTGACCTGTGCTAGCTCTCAGAGAGCAGCACACAATTGCGTCAGTGGTCCAGGAAATCCCTAGACCCTGTGGACGAGAACTTCCCAGTGCAATTACTAGAGATGCCAAACAAGTATGATTGTTCTGAGCCATTGCTCACAAACAGGGAAGAGGTTGTGACAGATACACTCAGAGACAGCAACTTGGGCTGCACAGGCTGTTAGATTATCTTCCTTAGAGGAGAGCTGGGAAGATAAGCACCAGGGCTAGGTCTCTAGACTTAATAAGAACAGACTTCAAACTCTTTCAGCAAGTGCTAGTAAATCCTTAGGGAAGCTGCCGAGATCTCACTCAGTCGCCGAGATCAGCTGCTTCGGAGCCGACGCAGCTCCGCCAGATCGACTGATCGCGAGGTACAGGGCGGTTTGTTTTTGTTTTCTGGAGATCCCTCCGACAGAAAGCCCTGCGGCAGCGGAATTTCCTCCCTCCCCGCCGACAGCTCTCCCGCGTGAGGCTGACGTGGCACGGGAGTTGCCGGGGCAACCGCGGTCACCACCCCTCCCCCTGTCCTTAAATTTTCTCTGGGAGGGCGGAGAGCGCGCATACGCAAGTCAGGAGCATCACCTGTGGCTCGGGTAGTGGGTCGCTGAAGTTTTGCCGGGTGCAGAAGCCTCACAAAGCGGCCCAAGGAGCCCAGCAAGCAGACAGGGTTCCTCTGAGGAAGAGGGAAGAACTAGAGACCAGGTGCTGCTGCGGCGGGTGTGGGAGGTTGTGCGGCAGCCACAGGAGTTCTGCCCTCCTCGCTCGTGAGTCCAACGTATCTGTTTGTAGTCTGTGACCGCTGTTTCTGTCATGGTCTCCACCAGGCAGAGAGCTTGCCCCAGAAAGACTGTGGCGACCCAAACGGAGGGCCTGTTCCAAACTGTGGCTACACGGGTCTCTGGCTGCAGGGAGTGCCAGAGCCTGCTGCTGCCGGGGGAGGGCAGCGGACATTCCACTTGCGTGAGGTGCAAGACGGTGGAAGATCTGCTCACCATGGTGGCCAAGCTGAAAGATGAGGTGGAGAGACTGAGGGCCATCAGGGACTGTGAGCGGGAGATCGACTGGTGGAGTAACTCCCTGGTGTGGCAGAGGGAAAGGTGCCAGGGAGATACCCCACAACTGAGGGCAGACCCCCTGCCCTGTCGGGCAGAGGAGGGGGAACTGAGGGATGGGGAGGGTTGGGAGAGGGTTCCTGCTCGGCGTCGTGGGCAAACCCCCCCTCTGCCTGCCCCATGTCCCCAGTTCCCCTGGGCAATAGGTTTGCAGCCTTGGACACTGAAGGGGAGGTAAGTGGGGAGACGCGGGAAGGTTCCCCTGAGAGGTTTCCAAGGGCGAGGCAGTCGACTCTGCGCATTCAGACTGCCTCTGCCAGGAAAGAAAGAAGGGTGCTTGTGGTAGGTGACTCCATTCTCAGAGGAACGGAGGGGCCCATTTGCAGACCGGACCCGAGCCGTAGGGAAGTGTGCTGCCTCCCTGGGGCCCGGGTCAGGGATATAACTAGAAAACTCCCAGAGCTGGTCCACCCCACTGATTACTACCCACTACTCATAGTTCAGGTGGGCAGTGACGAAATAGCTCAAAGGAGCCTGCGAACTATGGAAAGAGATTTCAGGGGTTTAGGACAAATAGTTGAAGGAGCGGGTGCACAAGTTGTATTCTGCTCTATACCTTCCGGGGAGGTGCAGGATATGGGGTTGGCCAGGAAAACACAAGTCATGAATAATTGGCTGAGGGGCTGGTGTCGAGACAGGAACTTTGGGTTCTTTGACCATGGGGCGGTTTACTCAGCCCCTGGCCTGTTGTCGAGGGATGGAACTCGTCTGTCTCATAGGGGGAAACGCATCCTAGCACAGGATCTAGCAGGGCTCATGGAGAGAGCTTTAAACTAGATTGGAAGGGGGATGGGGCTGTAACGGGGCTTGCAACAGTCGGGCATCACTCTAGTGTTGATAAGGACCAGGGGTCCTCCCACCCTCCTAGGGTGAAACCGGCGTGCTCAGCTCGCTCCCTGAAATGCCTGTACACAAATGCGTGCAGCATGGGGAATAAGCAAGAGGAGTTAGAAATCCGGGCTCGGTCAGGAGATTATGACCTGGTGGCAATTACAGAGACATGGTGGGACAGCTCACATGACTGGAATGTAGTCATGGGTGGCTATACCCTTCTTAGGAAAGACAGGCCAGCAAGGCAAGGGGGGGGGAGTTGCTCTTTATGTGAGAGAACAACTTCAATGTATTGAGTACTGTCCAGGGGTGGGTGACGAGCGAGTTGAGAGTTTGTGGGTGAAAATTAAGGGACAGGCTGGCATGGGTGATACTGTCCTGGGTGTCTATTACAGGCCACTGGATCAGGATGAGGAAGTTGACGAGGCCTTCTACAGGCAGCTGGTAGCAGCCTCGCAATCACAGGCCCTGGTTATTGTGGGGGATTTTAACTACCCTGATATTTGCTGGAAGGCCTACTCAGCCAGCCATCCGCAG
>WKFP01014836.1:1788786-1804888 GCA_011057875.1 Pterocles orientalis | reverse complement strand
AGGCTGCCCAGAGAGGTTGTGGAGTCTCCTTCTCTGGAGACATTCAAAGCCCGCCTGGATGCGTTCCTGTGCGATCTGATCTAGGTGTTCCTGCTCCGGCAGGGGGATTGGACTAGATGATCTTTCGAGGTCCCTTCCAATCCCTAACATTCTGTGATTCTGTGATTCTGTGATTCTGTGTGCTGGGAGGGAGGAGAAAGGCAATGAGAGCTAATTGATTTCAAAAGAATTCTCCCCCTCTACTCTGGTCTCGTGAGACCCCACCTGGAGTACTGTGTTCAGATGTGGGGCCCCCAACATAAAAAAGACCTGGACCTGTTGGAGAGAGTCCAGAGGAGAGCCACAAAATGAATCAGAGGGCTGGAGCACCTCCTCTATGAGGACAGGCTGAAAGAGTTGGGGTTGTTCAGCCTGGAGAAGAGAGCTCAGGGACAAACTGCCTTCATCGTGCAGGAAGACTGGGAGTATTGGTCAAAGACTGATAGGCTGGGAAAGTTGTTTCTCAATGAACGTAATGCAGCAGGTTACCTACAGCAGTTGTGGCATCTCCACCCTTGGAGCCAGCCAAAGGGCTGGTCCGATGCAATATTGGTGGTACTCCTACTTTAAGCTGGAGAATTCACTAGATGGTGGCACCTTGGGGTGCCTTTAAGAAAGGATAAAATGCCATCAAATGAAGAACACATTAGCTCTTCCTAAGCACAAACTAATGTGAATAATATCAGAAGAATTAAGTTTCAGAGGGGTTTTTTTCTAGATCTGGTAGGAACTTTACCACTTGAGCCCAGATTCTCACAGGTATTTAAGCCCCTTACTGTAGTTGACAGTAATGAGTTAAGTGCCTTTCATAATTTTTTTAATCAGTTCTGTAGTAATCTGCCATCCTCAGATGGATACTTAATAGCTGAAAATCATCACAATGATATCTATTAAATCTGTTTGTCCACAAAATGTTTCATCACAGATACATTTGTCTTTCATTTTGCTTCATAGTACATGTGATCTTTTTCTGTTCAGTGGGGTTTGACTCAGAGAACTGTAATTTATAGGGGGGAAAAGAATACTATCTTTCAATATTTAAAATGTTTTTTTTTTTAAAGAACACTCTCTTCAAGACCACCCATTTTTATAGATTTTTTTTTTTGTGATGTTATTGCCTCTTTTTGCAGACTATCTGTATTTTTAGTTTATGGTCATTGATTTTATGAGCTTCGTAATTTCCAGCTAGATGAAGCTGTTGAGAAGTTTTGTATGTTTATAAATATAATTTACACTGCAGACATATTTAGAAAAGCATTAATTATAATCACTTCCTGCACATGAAACAATAAAATATTACATCTATATTTCCAAAGAAAGTGCTCAGCTGAAGCATCTTTTCTCATGTCACCTGTTTGCATATTTAGCTGCCTTCCAAAATGATCTTCATATCATTTGTAAAGAAAGAAAAGTAATATATTGAATATCTGCATGTATTCTTGGGTACTTGGTATTTTCTAGAAGCCAGTATGTTTGGCAAAGCTACCAAATCACTATGAAATTGATAATCCTGAATAAAACTGTTTTATATGGTTGTGTACATATGCTGAATATACCACAGTATATTCTACCAAATATTGAAGTAATGCAGCATCCACCTTTGTACAGAAAGACAACTAATTTTTTTTTTAATTTATGTCCTCTTAATTTTAGTGATGATTTCACTTTTATACAAGCATAAGGATATAAGACTTTTTGATTAAAAATTATAAACAGAATCATTCCCCTCCATTCTTATTTTCCTTGAAGCCTAGAACTATGGAGATCCTCTATGAACATGTAGACTTTCATATCAGTGAGAAGATTCTTCAGATGACTGGTGCATTTACAGTAACTTCAAGATCTCTTTATATTTACTTGAAATAAAGCATTTCTTATATTACAAATTTTAAAAATGTAGTCCATGCAGATATTAAAGTGAGACTCTGGTTACCATTTATGCTATGCTTTTCATCCACAGCTTAGAAAACAGTATTTCTAGATCTTTACTGCTAATAAATTTGTAAAATATGTCATTTGTTCATCTTGATGTAACAGTTCCACATAGAGTACTGTCCAGGAACAATTTGCAATTAATTTTGAATATGTTATTTACTAGACTAAGAGTAAGAAGTTTAAAACTCTAGGCTATTTCTAAGTGGAGACACAGAAGTGGATTAAAGGCTTCATTAGCACTATTGAATTAACAAGGATTTAGCAACTGATTTCTCAACAACATATGTCAGCTCCCAGTAATGTAGGATTGGAACTGTCCTCAAGATTTATAAAGTCATCGGATTCATCTTTCTTAACTGAAGCAAGAATACATGTACACTGATACTTTTTTAGTCTATTCCTCTAATAAAAGGCATTCACACTTCCTAAATGTCCTGTCATAGTGCTTAACTGTCTCTAACATTTGAGAGTATTAGTCTTTAAGACCGTATTACTATATGCTTACGTATAAATTATGAAGATTTTAATATAATATAATACCATGTGTATAAACAAGTTTGTACTTTGTGAATCAACATCTGCCATTATACTCTATGAAACCATCAGTTGTAATACTAGTGAGGTTAATGGAGATTTTAATGTCAAATCTACTGACTGTGTTGTATGAATAAAGCTAGTTGGGAAATTAACATCTACCTTTTGCTTTTCACATAATCATCAATAATAATAATGTATTTAAATAGAAGAGTAAAATAAAAATCCACTTCATGAATCAATAAAGTTGTTAATGATGTATGTAGTAGAATATGGCTAGCTTTGACCCTTAGAGCTCTGCATAAGCAACTCATTCTGATTAGTAAACCAAGCGAAACATAATATGAAAAATATATAGACAATAGTAACCCTAATGTTAACATGTCCAATAATATATGAAATTTTATTCCATCAGAAAGTTCTGCTGGTACCACAAACTGCTTTCAGGACTGAATTACACCTTCAATATTGATAAAAGGAATGACAATTTATTACAGCAGTGTCCCCTGTTGCTGCTAAATGTAAGATCTTATGTTTCTCCTTCAAGACTGCTTTTTAACTTCATTATATCTTACTTGTAAATATTATTTTTAACAGGTTTTCGCATGCAATTATACAACTAAAAATCAATTTATTGTTATATGTTAAATATTGTTTATACTGTACTTTATGCTGGACTTTTATCCGAGCAAAACTGCAGAAAGATACCATTGTATCTGCTGGAAAGGCTGAACTACTGAAACTGAAATTATTTATTCACATTATTATGAAGACAGCTTTTGTTATATAACACAAAAATTGAGCAATAACAGCTTTATTTTACACTACTCGTTTTTTGTGTTTTCTGTTTCAGGTTTTATGGTTTTGCTTTTTTTTAAGAGCTAATTTTTAAATTTTTCAAATTAAACCAGCCCTGTTTCCTAATCTGAAGCCAATATGACATCCTATATTTCTAGTTCAATCCTGTGTCATTTTGTATTCTCCATATTAGGGCCGTTGCCTTCAGGGTACTGTGTGTAAGTCTTTCTGCCAGCTTTTTAGAGCCATACTTGCTTATAGCCCTCAGAAAGACACCTATCATCTAAAGATCTATATCTAACTGATATTAAAGTGGAAGGCTCATACTGACTAGTGTAGATTTCATAGCAGATGAACAGCATTGTATTTTGGTTGCACTCAGTCCTTGCAGGTAGGTAATAATGAAGAAGGTTTATAATAGCTCAACAGGATTTTTTATATTGAATTAATTTTTCCTGTTCAGACATAGCAGTATGACCAGGACCTATACTATTTTCAAAATTCACATTGTAAAAAAGACCTAGCTAAAGGCTTTTCATATTAATTGCGATATATTTTACTCTATTCACAAAAAGACCCTGTAATTGTTGATAAATCCTTGGATATCTAGTTCTTTTTTTTTTTTCTATTCAAAATACTATTAATTTCTTCTTTAACAAATCATTACTCTTCCTATACATGAAAACAGAAACACAGAGTACGGCCTATGATGGTAGATTTTTGTACTCTCTAATCCAGCTTCTTAAATCCAGCAATAATTTCTTTATAATTGCTATAGATTGATAAATACTCTGAATACATTCTTTCTTCTTAAATGAAATGGCTTTAACTTAACAGACCCCTACAGCATGGTATTAAACTTTAATACAATTGCTATTCCCACATCTTAAATGTGTTATTAGTCATGTACTCCACAGGAAAAAAAAATATTATTGTATGTACTTTTAAATGTTTCATCTGCTTCCACACACTAACTAGTATGTCACAGACTAAGTTGCCAAGTCCCCCCATCCAAAGCCAGAATACAGGTCTTAGCTTGAATAACCACTTATTTCAGTTCAAAAAACTGAAATATTAAGAAGGTACCAAATTCATTGGAAAAGACTAATGAAAAAAATCCTATTCTTCTCATTTTTTCTTCTCCCTCACCCCTATATGATGCAGATTAGGAAGACTGTTAAACTAAAAGCTATTTCCTTCTGTCTGCCTGGTATGCCTTCTGAAGGGATAACTGGAAAGTTGAACTATGACTAGGAGATAATGCAGTAAGTGCCTGTTTCATTTTTTTTCTTTTTTTTTTTTTTGTATGCTTTTGGTTTTAACATTCTTGTCCATCTCACTGTTTTCCTCTCAGAATAAAGGAGCCATCACAAGCAGAAGGCTTCTACAGCTTCTACAGCTTCTGCAAGTCCATAGTCAAAATTGATAATTTCCATATCTCAGAACTGTAGTTCACATAATTCTGTAACTTTTTTTCAGGATTATAAGAAAAAACAAACAGAATAGGGAATGTAATACTTCATGGCGGTTCATAAAGGCAGAATACAACTAGGACATCTCATATAGCTATGAATGTGTTAGGTAGAGAACTTAAAAGGAAAGTTTTTCACAAATGAATCTTTATTTTCCTTACTAATTAATAAACACCATGCTGTGAATAACTGGTGATAATGTTCTAATAAGAAAAATCAATAAATTTACACCCAGGGTCACCGTAATTGATGCTGCAGAATAGAAAAATGTATTCTCCATTGATCCTTTAGCAATCTTCTAACTAAAAAGGAGAGGAAAGAAAGCCAATTACTGTAGTATGCCTCTGAAAATGATAAGATTAAAACAAGCTAATTGTGTGTTCTTGAATAACTACAATTTTTGATGAAAGAAAGTAGAATAAGGGCATCCTGTGTCTCCAGTACACAGATATTACTTTTTACTAATTAAAATATAGCAATTTTACATTTAACATCTCTTAACCAATTGGCAAACAAATACTTTAAAAACTTAAAAATCTCCCAGGGCAAAACCTTTTGATGTTGCTGTGAACAGGGGATTGAACTGAAGAATGAAACAAGCTCACAGAGCACTGAAGCTCAAGGAATTTTCATACATGAGCAAACTACATCTATGGTGAAGGACAAGGACCACACAGATAACATCCTGGGAAAAGCTGTCCAGTGCTATCTATTATTCCTTCAGGTAATTCTCACACAGCACCACATATGCAGAACCCTGATGCTTTCCACTGCAGGTTTATCCAAACTGAAATACGGCTGTAACAATTTATGAATGATCAACACAAAATGACAAAGAAAGTCAGCAGCATCTACTGCTCATTTTGATCTCAGGGTGCAAAAAATAAGTCAGTACAAAATCAGATTTCTCTTTTAAAGACAAAATAGGACCATAACATTTTTTTAAAACTGTTAATAAAATTCATTAAAATATCTGGAAGCAATTAGAATTCTCTTCTTCCTTTCCTTTGCTACTGTAGGCAAAATCAAACCCACCAGAAACATAAGGTAAAGGAATTATTCAATAACACTTGAATGCACACGCAACGATGTGTATAGTTATTCTGACTTCGAGCACTCAATTTCAATTGAGGTATAGCATGCCATTTTAAAGACTAGATATAATCAGATTCTTTACCTCCAGATATTCTGTCATGGAGGTACACTGTTTAAGCCTGTTACTTTGCCAGGCAGTCATCTCCCATTGTGCCTATGCAAAACTTTAGGCAGTTTTCCTTGACCTGTTGAATTCCCTCCAGTATTATCAGATACATTTATTTTGATTGCACTCAGTATTCTACTTAGTGTCTCCCGAACTCACCTTTTTCCTAACCTCTCAAGCCTACAATATTCTAGTTAATGTCTGTTTTCTAGATAATCTCCAACTAATCATGACTGTGACTCTGAGATTAAAAGGTACCACCTTTAGCGTATATTCCACACTTGAAAATTACTGGAGAAAAACAAAATTAGGAAGTAAGGATTAGGTTAATGTTTGAACTTTACTTTCACTCACGTACACTGGATGCTGAAATCTGACTGCATTTGGTCATTAACTAGTTACTGGTTTAGGTTCAGCTGTAAATTCTAGGACACCATTTTCGCTTTAGTTTATTAGCTGTAAGATTCTCTTTTTGCATTTCTTATTTTTTTTCTAGTTCATCAGCTGTCTATACTAGCTCTTAAGACAGACATAAAATCAGTGTATTTGGAGCTGCAATTGAGAGTAACCACTTACTAATATAATTGCCTGAATATTACTTAGCCCATATGCTAGTTTATGTCTTTCTTAACCTAAGTACATTATAACCTATTGTCACAGTTCCTTTACTGTTGTAGGTGTGTATGTTTTAAAGTGGGAGATTTCTACACACATATAACAGGAGAGCTGTAGATCGCCAGTCTCAGTAACCAGTCATTAATAAATATCAGGAAAGGCTGTTGAAAAATAATAACATCACTGTGAAAAAACAAATACTCTCACTGTGGAAAACCAATCTTATGAGTCTGTATTTTACAACAGTCTTGTAAACATGATTTTGTTAGGACTTTCTTGGTAGCATACGTTTCAGAGAATGAGTCAAGCTGAAAGTTAAAACACATGTAAGAAACTACATTTTGCCCTAGGCATGCTTTCACTAATTTTGGTTTGTTACTATTCAGTTCTGTGAGCTTGTTCAAGTTTAACATTTCAATTAGTTGTGTAACTACTTAAAAAGAAGTGTCATATAAAGTTGCTTGTATATTAGGAGATCCTGATGTTGAATCAAAATACGGAAAGTACTTACTCATGCCGTACAAACATGTTTGATCAAACCTAGAGGACTTTACCCCAGGGGCAGGTTCTAGAAAGAATGCAAGAGATTCCCTTCTCTGCCATTGCATAGACACTGGCAACTGTCCCAGGAAGGAGGAAAACATAATCACTAAACCCTGCTAGGGCTTTGTGAGTTACTAACATCTGAACTAGTCAGGAACATTTCTCTTCCCATTCCTCTTGACCCATTTTTCTACAAAGGAATCACTGTAAGGAAATATTGAATAATAATATTCCAATCACTGTACTTCTGAAAGAGAAAATAAATCTAAATACTCTGTGTTGTTACCCATAGGGGTCACAGAGTGGCTCATAAATAAATAAATAAAACAACCAACCAAAAAATTCCTCTTGATTCTAGTGCAGTTCTTTCTTTAATGTTTTGTTGAGATATTTCACTGAAAGCTTAGTAGAACACTGAGCAACCAGCACTATTTCAGATTTCAGCAGCTGAAACATTATGAGTACAAAAAAGAATATTTTTAAAGGTAAAGTGTTCAGTACATTCATTATACACCCTGTCCTTAAATACGCATATGTAAAATCAAAGGATATTATGAAATTGCATTATACATTTTTGGCTTCACTAGTATTATATTCCACTATTAGTGTCACTAAGATGAATATTTGTATTCACATATGCTTCACTAGGCTTTTTTTACAACTGCAATTGTCATCTACCGCTGAAGCCATCTTAGGATCTAACAGTCATGTATGAAGATCAGAGAAAACAGAAAAGACTGTTTGGAAAGAATAAAGAGAAAAAAATGTTACTGTTAACCTGAAACCAAATTATACTCCCTTCAGATTTGTATTGGGCCTGCTTAACTGCTGCCTTGTTAATCTGATCCTTTTATCTGTCCAAAATGTGTTTAAAATAATAACAAATCAGAACAGTAATATTTTTATACACAGAATTGGGGATGGGATTCATTTCTATAAAATAAAGCATCCAGTCTAAGTGTCAAACTTAACCTCCTGTAGTCTAAGTTTAACATTTAAACAGCAATGAAAAGAACTGGAGAAGTGGGCCTGTGTAAACCTAATGAGGTTTAATAAGGCCAAGTGCAGGGTGATGTACTTGGGTCGGGGCAACCCCAGGTATTTATACAAACTAGGGGAAGATCTCCTTGAGAGCAGCCCTGCGGAGAAGGACTTGGGGGTCCTGGTGGACGAGAAGCTGGATACGAGCTGGCAGTGCATGCTTGCAGCCCGCAAAGCCAACTGTGTTTTGGGCTGCATTAAAAAAGGGGTGGCCAGCAGGGAGAGGGAGGTGATTGTGCCCCTCTACTCGGCTCTTGTGAGGCCCCATCTGGAGTACTGTGTCCAGGCCTGGGGCCCCCAGCACAGGAAGGACGTGGAGCTCTTGGAAAGGGTTCAGAGGAGGGCCACTAAGATGATCAGAGGGCTGGAGCACCTCTCCTATGAGGAAAGGTTGAGGGAACTGGGCTTGTTTAGCTTGGAGAAGAGAAGGCTCCGGGGAGACCTCATTGCTGCCTTCCAGTACTTGAAGGGAGTGTATAAACAGGAGGGGGAGCGACTGTTTATGAGGGTGGATAGTGATAGGACAAGGGGGAATGGTTTTAAACTAAGACAGGGGAGGTTTAGGTTAGAGATTAGGAGAAGGTTTTTCACCCAAAGGGTGGTGGCACACTGGAACAGGTTGCCCAGGGAGGTTGTGGATGCCCCATCCCTGGAGGCATTCAAGGCCAGGCTGGATGTGGCTCTGAGCAGCCTGGTTTAGTGGTTCGTGGCCCTGCATATGGCAGGGGGGTTGAAACTAGATGATCACTGTGGTCCTTTTCAACCCAGGCCATTCTATGATTCTGTGATTCTATGATTCTATGAACTGAGCGTCACCAGACAAGACAATCCAAGTATTTCAGGCATTTATTGCAGGATGTTCTGAACTGCCGGCTGTAGATTCCACTGAGCATTCAAAGCAATTAGTTTATACTCATGATTTACTTTCAGACAGCTCAGGTTGGATGATATGAATTGTATGCTTTTGATTTTTAGATGGCTTGAAGTGAAACTATAGGCAAGAGGGAATAAAAATATGACTCTTAAAACACTTGCTGGGTTTGGAACACATGTCCAACCAGTTACATTTCAGCAGAATAAGAGACAGCACAAAATTCATGAATATAGTCTGCTTCTGAGACATTTGATCCTAAAGATTTTGCAGTGGTCAAAACTCGTGGTTGATACAAAAAATCCAAAGAGGATTTGATTCTGTGAAAAATCTCAGGCATAGCCTAATGTTCTAAGTCATGAGTTTCTGATGTATCATTTATGGCATGTTAACAGTAGTAGAGTTGGAAGGAATTAGTTTGAACTAAAAAAGTGATGTAATTTTTGACTCGTTCCTGGTTATCTGGGAAAGCAGTATCTGCAGATGGGTATTACATGTCTACAACTCTAATACAAGCCCATTCAATGAAAACTTTGTAGACATGCAGAAGCATGAACTGTATTTTCTAGCAGGCTTGTTTGCAAAAATTAAAAGCATTAAATCTGTGAACTCATTTCTGAGGAGATCTAGGGTAAACATATATGAAGAGCGTTCTGAGGGCCTCAGTCCAGGGCTCCACTGAGCAAGTAAACAGGTCTGAACTAAGGACAACTGATAGGGCAACCAGCATATTCTTGAATACGTTTTCATCAAGGAACCTAATATAACATAGGTCAGATGAATTATGCATAAGATGTGCCTACTTCACTACATTGTCTAAAGCTCAGGTAGATGTATAGCTTGGTTCAGAGTATTTCAGCATCTTGAACAGATCTTCTATACCTTTTGCTAAGTAGCTATTTGCCAAAAACTTTTCTTGCTCTTTTCTTCATAATTTGTTCATCTTTCTCTTTACCTGGTGCTTATACCTTCTCTTTCCTGAATCATGGAATCATAGAATCATAGAATCATAGAATGGTTTGGGTTGGAAAAGACCTTAAAGATCATCAAGTTCCAACCCCCCTGCCATGGGCAGGGACACCCTCCACTAGACCAGGTTGCTCAAAGCCTCATCCAGCCTGGCCTTGAACACCTCCAGGGATGGGGCATCCACAACCTCCCTGGGCAACCTGTTCCAGTGTCTCACCACCCTCATAGTGAAAAATTTCTTCCTAGTGTCTAGTCTAAATTTACCCTCTTTTAGCTTATATCCGTTACCTCTTGTTCTCCCACTGCACTCCCTGATAAAGAGTACCTCCCCATCTCTCCTGTAGGCCCCCTTCAGGTACTGGAAGGCTGCTATTAAGTCTCCTCGGAGCCTTCTCTTCTCCAGGCTGAACAACCCTTGTTGAATCCTACCAACTACCTTTCTGTGATCCTTCTTGCCCTTGCCTTTGCCTTTGCCTTTGCCTTTGCCTTTGCCTTCAGCTTTAGATTTGCCTTTGTTTCCTCTTTCCATTCCATTTCCTTTTCCCCTCCATCCCCTTTCCTCTTTCCCTTCCACTTTTCATCATTCAATGTTACCTCCCCACTGCATGCTCCTTAGAGTGGGACCAACAATGTATTTGTTTTTGTACATTCCTTTGCAAATGGGAACTGTTCTTGACTATTCTTCTGTTACAGTTATAAATATATGCAAAAAAACCCATACAGTTTTTTAATGTAAGGAATAATGCTGACTGTCCAGATTTCTACAAGGCTCAGTTAGCCATTTTGTGTGCCAACAGAGTAAGTTGCTGAAAAGTCTTTCGTTCAGTGCCTCAGAAAGTGTTCTTACCACTTCTGCACTAAGACAGAATCAAAATATTTTTTTAACCACAGTTAGGTAGTGAGTTTATAATAATTTATGAAAGGAAGCTGCCCTTTTTGAAAGCATGCTGCATAGTAAATATCTGAACAATTTCAGTTCTTTATCATCTGTCCCAGATTATAGTATTCACAGAATAGTTAAACAGTTCTGTTGTTCAAAACATAAAATTGTCATCTGCTTATGTCTTATATCCTTACAATGTCCAACATTCTCATGAAACCTGAACATTTAAAAAGAAGCATATCCACATTCTTCTGAAGGCCTTTTACATAAAGGGTACATACACATATTTAAAAACAGGTGTATGTGTAACCTTATTATGGTTTGTGTATAAACATATATATTTGATTACTGTTTTTCATTCCTTTACACATTCTTGTTCTTCATGATCTATTATTTCTTTCTGGCTATAAAGCAGTAAGTGCCAACACCTCTACAACTAATGAAGCATATATCTCTGCTTTGAATACATTATAGTCATAGCACTAAAGAAAGAGCATATGGGGAACTTTTAATAACAATAAAGCATGTGTTGCTCTTCTACTATGTTTTAACTTCACTGCTTCTGTAATAACAAACAAGTTTGCTACATTCATGCTACAGGTGGAAATGCTTTCCTGGTTTACATAATTCTACAGTACCGTACCTTATTGAAACACAAGGGAGAAAAATCTCTTTCAGATTAATAGATTTTCCTAAAATGCAGTTTCTGTATTCTAGGGTTTACATGATCTTCAAAATAAGGAAAAATACTAAAAAGAAAAATTATGTACTAAGACCTATTGTCTTTTCTGTCAAATTGCATGAAAGATTTCACTTTCTCTCGTGTCATCTATTGTTATAGGTAAGATAACTTTTTCACTACAAAAGAAGAAAAATTGTCAAAGCTAAACTGAAATGCATTTTTTGTTCTTTTAGTAACAAACTATGCAAAAAAGAATTCAAATGAACCTACCAAAATACTTGTAGTATCTGGCTCCTTGTGTAAAGTGAATAAAGTGTTCTGAGAACAATGAGAATTCATATGAACTTGGATTGCCAGAAAAAAACCCACATAATTTCTATCATAAATCCAAACAGAAATGAGTAGGAAAAAAAGACATGATCATTTATGGTATGAAACGTGACATGTCACATTCCACACAGCAATTAGGTAGAATGAGGTAGAGAAAATCTCTTTCTAGTTTGAGACAAGGCTTGTACCTGCATCACATGATCTCGTACATGAAGTTTGATGATATGAAAGGAAAACTGTAACGTACTCCCAATTTTCCTTTAGAATGTTTTTGGAAAAACTCCCTTTATTTTATCTTGCATTGTCCCTCCTACTTTATCAACTTGAGAATTACCTCAATCATATTACATTCCATTCCTGATGGAGTAAATCTACTGTGCTTTATCTGACAGGAATTACTACTGGGCATCAATACCTGGCAACAGAAAGTATTCTTAATATTTCAATATTCATTTCTCTCCATGGACCTCAACGAATCTAATTCATAACCATTACTCTGATTGAAAATTTGGTCAACACCCAAAGCAACTTAATCAGAAATCACCTTCTTGAAAATCTTTTTAAAACAGGTTAACAAGCATCCTAATTTTTGCACTTTGCCAAACTCACTAACATATCCAGTGCTGCCCTCCGGTACTTTCTGTCATTCATAGGCTTCAGGAACACTCTTCTCACACAACGTATCTCTATAATTGGTGTTAATTGGCACACTGATTGGCAGAGCATAACCTACCATGTCATGCCTGGAAGTGGCCCATCTATGTCAATACGGAAGGAGAAGAGGTGGAATGCATGCAGCAGAACTCAGTGTCACTACCCTGGATGGAGGATAAGAATTTGGTCTTCAGGGCAGGCTGTCCGTGATGATGCTAGAACACTGAAATTTAAAAATGGAAAAATACACTTTTCCTATATATATGCCAGTCGTGAGTTAATGCAGATGTCAGGAAAATGACCACTTTATCTTTCCTCTTGAACCCTCTGCACCAGTATCACCACCCCCACTCTTTTTCTGTCACTCTTGATTACATCTCAGATCTGGTCTTTTATTGTGTTGCCTGAAGATACTCTACTGGTCATGTTAGACTCAATCTCTCTTTTACCCACTTCTCCCACAATTATTTCTGTACTTTCTTCTACAGTGTTTAGAAGAAGTGCCCTCCTACAGGTTGGCTATGAGGCCATTACTGTCTCTAAAAGCTGTCCTCAGCCCCCACTTTCACCACTATATCTAGAAGAAGCTAGCTTAGAAAAAAAAAAAAAAAAAAAAAAACAAAACGGCTTTGAGAAACCTAATAAAGGAAATACATTCTAATGGAGGACTGATGCTCCACTATATCTTTTATCCATGTCTTCTTTTCTGAGATTTTATATGGTTTTGGACAGGGCAGATAGAAGCTACTGAATATATTGTAAGCACAAACAATGACCAAAAATCACAGAAGTTTAACAACAGCAGAATCATGCAAAAACAAGAACATATTTAATGTGTGCCCTCTATTCTGACCATGAAAGGGGTCTGTTTGAAGATGCATCTATTTATGCAAAGGAAAAAGCTGATACTTTCTCATCAATACAGTGGGAATTCAGACTAGAGTCAGCAGATGCCCACGAGACATTTCACATGGAACAGCCTGAGTGTTGGGTCTGCTTTTTGAGAAATGCATCTCTTAATATACATTGCCAAATTTCACTGTCCTTCTAGATGATGAGGTCATTAGTACTCTGAAATTAATTTTCAGTAATTAAAGATAATATTGTAGGAAACTGATACAATATTGTATAATGTAGTTTTTTTCCTTTACATTAAACATGAAAAAACTAAGCACTTTATAAGAGAACTGGTAATTGCATATATATGTCTGAACATGAGTTATATTTCTTTATCTTAATTCCTGACATTTCTGTCATGAATCGTCATGTCATGTTCAGCTCAGTCACATTAGTTTATAACAGGAGACAACAAACATGACAAAATATGTCACAATAACCCAGATAATATGCCAGAAATTTTTAGGAAAAAACAAAACAAAACAAAACAAAACAAAACAAACAACAGCCTTCTCTTTCATATTAGACATTATCTTCCTTCCCCCCCCCCCAAAAAAAAAAGAGAATTGAAATTATGTTTTACATAACTACAAGTGCAACTGAAATAATATACTTTAAAGGTTCTGTTTGTCCCTTTCTTTTTTTTTGACTGGCATTTTTATATGTGTTTTACTAACAACAGACAGCTAAAGGAATGTTTATAAGCTAACAACAAACTTAAATAGAAACAATTAAATGTAGCTTGTAATATTGAAGAAAATTTCTTTTAGTCCTCTTTTCAAAATTCATTCAAGTTGAGAAGCTGACACTCAGGCATAACATTTATTATTCAATGACATTTGATTATATCCAGTTTTAAAGAGAACCTGCTTAAAGTTCAAGCAGGTTAAGTGGTCTGGTCAAGTTTATATTGTGAAACTTTGTACTGAATTTATTCTGGAGCATGGCACACTTCAGTTTCCCTGTATACCATACTGTTTCTCCATTTATGTTTTAAATCAAAAATCAAGACAGTCTGGTATAAAGTTTAGCAGAACACTATGTACTAAAAAATGAAACCATCAGATGCTTGGTGCAAAATGTAAAAGCTGTCAAAAAAAGTAAGAGAAAAGCTATTTTTTAAGAATGCTTTAGCATGTAATCTGCTTATTCTGAGGTTTATTCAGGTTTTCATAAAAATTATAAAAGGTGATACTGTACACTACCACTGTTTGCAATTTGTAGTCTTGTCCCATGTTTTTCATTACTATGGGAA
Organism: Pterocles orientalis; assembly: GCA_011057875.1. Taxonomy (NCBI): domain Eukaryota; kingdom Metazoa; phylum Chordata; class Aves; order Pterocliformes; family Pteroclidae; genus Pterocles; species Pterocles orientalis. Next base: position 1,790,169 of record WKFP01014836.1, on the reverse strand, counting down.
CCAATTAAAACATACTCAGACTCTGCTGCATATGCTAAGTACATATTTTGTAGAAAATTCTTATCTGTCCATTACCTTTATTCTATTGCATTTTTTCCCCTGTCTTGGGGTAGTGTGCTCCCTTTTTTCCCTTTTAATAAGAGTTTTGTGTTAAAACTGGCATGTTGAAATGCCTGACATGAGAATTCTCAAACTGTCTTAACTAGATTTTGGCATTTAATAAGCTGTAAACCGCTGAAGCTATTTGCAGATGAAGTCTCATTTTTGTCCATCAGCAGGGGGCTGGGAGCATAATTAATTGAGTGAAAGTTAAAAGACGGACAGCATGGTTACATTTATGCAAATATTGCAGGAGAACATCTAACAGAAAAGAAAAATAGCTTGTAACTGATTGGTTTGGTTTTGGATCAAAATCCACAGGGTCCATTTAAACATTGCAGATTGTGCATATGACAATTAAGACCTATAGTGGTGGGGGATTTTCTAATATACTTTCTGCAATGGAAAAAATACAAAAAAGAGAACCTTCACTAACAGTCAAAGTTCCAAATCTAGTAAGACAATTTTATTTCTGTTTTAAGCTCTTTTAGTCCTCATGAATGTTAAAATAAATTTTAAAAATGTATTGCAGAAATCATATGATGCATGTGTCTTCAACCATATGTCAGCCTCTGCTGTTTATTTCTTTTATTCATATCCCAGTCATACACATCCTGGTACACCAATGATTCTATTTAATTAAAGTTAGTTAAAAGCTTAAACCACAGAGATCAGGACAGCTGCCAGAGGTATTAACCTGGGTGCTGCTTAGGGTGATTAGAAGTTCTTTCATTTATTCTGTTTTATATTGTATTGCCTTTTGAGGAGTTTTGTTGGTTTTTTTTCTTCCTTCTGGTTGCTAGTGTGTGTTGGAATGATTCCCAAGTTAAAACTAAAGGCAGAAAACATGAGCATTTTGATTGAAATCCTTTCTCTTTTATAACTTCAGGGCTTGTATTACATATTTCCAAGATAACAATTGCAACTTTGTTCATTGATTTCTGACTATGCATGAAGAGCATGATGTTGTTTTGGTGGTCCATGAAACCACAGGTACAGTTTCCCAAACACCTGGTGGGCTGAGGCAGGGAACTGGGAGGGTTTCACTTGCCACTTAGGGTCACGGGCAAGAGACCGACATGACTCATGGAGAACAGTAGAACAGCTGAATTTATTAACTGTTTACAACAAGAAGAAGGGTATTGAAAGAGAGAAACTGCATCTTACACAAAAGCACTTCTCTCCCACCCCTCCCTTCGTCCCAAGGCCCAAAGGCTTTGTTCCGTACCTCTTCCTCCCCCGGCAGCACGTGTGGGGGGGGGGGGGAAAGTGGGGGGGGGTGCC
>WKFP01014836.1:1746834-1781734 GCA_011057875.1 Pterocles orientalis | reverse complement strand
AGGTTGTGGTGAGCTGGGGGTCGGCCTCTTCTCTCGTGTAATCAGTGATAGAACTAGAGGGAATGGTTTCAAGCTGAGACAGGGGAGGTTCAGGCTGAACATTAGGAAGTATTACTTCTCGGAAAGGGTAATCAGGCATTGGAATGCACTGCCCAGGGAGGTGGTGGAGTCACCGACCATGGGAGTGTTCAAGAAATGTTTGGACGTTGTGTTGAGGAATATGATTTAGCTGGGAAGTATTGGTAATAGTTGGACTAGATGATCTTCTAGGTCTTTTCCAACCTTGATAATTCTGTGATTCTGTGATTCTGTGATTCTGTGATTCCAGTCATGTGAGCTGTCCCACCGTGTCTCTGTAATTGTCACCAGGTCATAATCTCCTGACCAAACACGGATTTCTGACTTCTCCTGCTTATTCCCCATGCTGCACGCATTTGTATACAGTCATTTCAGGGAGCAGGCTGAGCACGCCGGTTTCACCCTAGGAGGGTGGGAGGACCCCTGGTCTTTATCAACACTAGAGTGATGCCCCACTGTTGCAAGCCCAGTTACAGCCCCAACACCTCATGCTGGTGTGCTGTTTGGGTAGGATGGATCTCTCTTGAACACAAAGAATAGTCACTATTCCAGAATTCAGGAATGAAAATACAGCTCTTTCAAAGAACATACTTTAAACTTGGCAAGATGACTCTCTGAAATGGAAAAAACAAAGTTATTATCATGGCAGTCCATCAAACAGTATAGGTTTTACTGATGTGTCTTTTTTCTTCAACATGCTATACTGAAGTCAGTAGAACTTCGTGCAGGGGAGAAAGCAGCTCTATGAGTAACAGCTGTACAGTACAAGCTACATGTGTATGTAGCAAAAAATTGGAAATGGCATAAAGGTGAAAGTCATAGAAGAGACACACCCAGATTGTTTAAGAAATTTAAGATACTGTTTTTGCAGCTACAAAATATCAGTGTATTTATATATGTTTCCCCTACTATTAAGAATGATGTAAATACTGTTCAATTGCTTTTCATTTCAAAGAACGTTGAATTGTTCACCATCACATTTTAAAGGTACAATTGAGATAAAGTTTAAAAACTACTCTGGAGTGTGGAATTCCCTGGTTTTTGACTGCTTTGTTTTCTCAAGCCTAAGATAGCACTAATGGTTTTCTCTTTTTTTTTTTTCTTTTTGTTTTTTTTTCTTCATTATGCCTAAAGACTGTACACAAAGAACTTTTGGGGAATAACTCAAAGAAACACCCACGCAAGGGAGCAAGAATCCACAGCTTGTATTGATCCTGGCATTTTCCCATGTTCCAACCAAATGAACAAGTCACAGGTGCAACCAGAAAGAGCAGGTGATCAAAACAAACTGTTATTGTGATGGGAATAAGTATGATTTTTTTGCCCATAATGTATTCATCTCAAGGCACATTGGTGCATCTGTTATGTATTTACCATCAGTGTTGATTTCTGCCAGAAATTATAAAAGAATGTAAATCTCTGAATTTATGCAGCTTAAAGATATATTCAGCAGCTTTCTTGTTTCTGGTTTCCATGTCTGGATCTTAAACTAATTAATTCAATAGTACAATTAACATTTAGTAACACAAGCAAGTCATCTGCTGATAGGCTCATTATTCATCAATAGTAACAGGAGAGTTAGGAAGTCATGCTGGGATTTCAATACAAAAAAGTACCATGCTGTATACAGGCACTTTACTTTCTGTGTGGTTGTTCCCAGCATTGTTCCTTCTTATCAACTTGCTAACCTGCTACTGAACCAACAGAGAGGCTTATCCAAACCAGTCAGTACTGGCCATTTTATGAACAACTGTGTTATGAAATTAGGTATTCAGAAGTGGGCAAGAATTGAACAAGGATATTGATCCAAGCAGGGAGATGCCTTCTAAAACCTTTAACATAAAAATTTTGGATGCTGTAAGAGAAGAATTAACAGCTGTAGGTGCAGAGACTAGTGTGTTGTTCCTATACAACACCTTTGATCAGACACAGTAGTTTGCTAGATGGACTAGTTGGGACTAGATCTGGAGCTGGACTAGGGCAGACTAGATTTGGACTAGATCTGGACTAGGCCAGATCCCGTAAGGTATTTTTTATGTTCTCATCTTTGCTCTGAGCATTATTAACTCTTACACCTAAGAAATTAAACTGAAATTTCTAAACAAAATGTGAACTCTGGTTTCATAACTGTTCCTTGACTGTAGCAATCACACTATATCTAAAATAACTACATATGCTCTGCTCTTTCTGTTCCTACTCTCACCTCATTGTCTTAACAATTCCAGAGACAGCAAAGCTGGTTTTTCTTTCCTCTTCTCTCCTTCTGGCTCCAGAACTCTTGCATATCTCTTTGTTCATTTACTTCATCAAGGTTGAGTTAGATATGCCAAATGTTCACTCAATAGATTGAGGATTGGGGCACAATTCTGGGAAGAAGGAAAGACTTAAATCCCATACTATATTCCTTAAATCCTTTGCAATCATTCTCATCATTAAGTCATTAAGTAGGAAGTCATAGCTACTGCAGCCTTGCAATCTCCTCTTTCAGTGATCCACTCAGCTATACCAAACGTACAATGTCAATGCAGGAAATCTTTTCAGGCTGGCTCATGTATTTTCATGTGTATATAAGTAAAATTTCAAAATGACATGCAGCTAGTTTAAGCCTGAACACATTTCAGGAACAAGCCTGGGACAGGAACAACTCCCACCAGGTGGCTGCAGATACCCTGCTTAGAGACAAAGACATGTATGGGTGTAAGTTATTCAGTGCTAGCTGATCTCAGTGCCAGACAACAGTCCTAGGCATCTTTGTTTAACTACTATAAATATAGCCACATAGACAGAAGACAATATTTGTGAACTAAACACACTGACCGCTTACCATATGCTGTACTATTTATACAACTTTATTTGTTTTCCCCTGAAAACTTTCAAAATAATTCAGAATGTATCACAGCTAATTTTCTTCACAAATTTAGCTCTTAGCTGTTTAAAATCACTGTCAAATTATAATAGCACTTGGATTATGAAACAGGATAAATGGCTGATCTTTGGCACTGTGATTCAGTACCTAAATAAAGATATTTTCTAAGAAACTGGTTAAAATTATTGCTTTGGGCTAAGAATCTCTGCCTAACTTTTATTGTAGATAACTTTTTAAAGAATGGTCATGGAAAATATTGTATATTGTATACTCCTCTCCCAAGTGGCTTACATGATGTTCCCTTACCCAAATCTTTAAGTGTGTTAATATTCCTCCTTAGGTTACATAGAATAGGGATTTGTGCCCATTAGAGTTGCACTCAGACTACATCAACATTACTAGACAAAAGTGACGGGAACATTGTCTATAGAAGCAGTTGATACAGATCTAAAAAGGTGCCAGGGAACATAATCACAATTAACCACAAGAAAATCCTGGTACACTGAACCTTTGCACAGGCCTGGTTTTATTTACTAGGATACTGGCATAGACTTAGTCACACAGTTCTCTCAGGAATACAATCTGCCACCTGCCATGGAGTGCATCTAAATCTGCAGGTCTCATAACAGGAGGGGGCATATTGTCTGACTGTGAAAGAGGAGAGAGAGACATGTTCAGTAGTGTGCACCAAGCTGTAGCAAGTACTGCCATCTTTTGCCTTCCTCATGACCTGATAGACCTGATGCTATGGGCACAGGCAATCAATGAATTCAAGTATGCTCTGGTGTCATACAAGGTTGTGCTATATAAGTGGGTGTAGGAAGGAATCTTGTTCTGTGGTAATGACAGAAGTAGCGATTTCCCTGAAAAAAGATTTGGTAGCTCCCATAGCATTTCTCAGCCATAGTAGAGATGCACACCAGTAGAAGTCACAGGTACACAAGATTCCTAATAGAAATTTAAAAAAAATACAATAAATGATAACTTCTGCTGTTTATTGCATCTTTCTTGCTGAATCAGCTGTCTGGTTACAGAGCAAATTTCCATAGATTCTTTTCTCCAGAAGCTAGAAATATCTGTAATTGAATGGAGCTCTTAAAGGTTTGAAGTATTTTAGCTGTGAGAGTACAACTGTCTGAAACCACTAGCAACTTCTCTTGACACTTTTATAGCTAAAATCGACTCAAGTAGCTTTTCAAATTTTACAAAAATGAGATTGCTCCAGGCAGCGACCTGGTGCACCCAGCTTTAAACTGACGTGATTTTTTTTATGTCTGAGATAAACCACTGAAAATCAGGGTTTATGTCAGATTTGCCAGCACAAACAGAGAAGCTCCTATATAGTAACACTGAACAAGTTTGTTTTTATTTCCTTCTATTCTAGATACAAGGGATCAGTTTCTCAACACATGCAAATTGGTCACTGAAAAGCTATAAAAAATTACAACATAACTGACAGGCATATATCTATCTGTATAAGGCTAGACATGTAGACCAGACACAGCTCCTACTCACATTCCTTGCAAGGCTGTTGAACTGCTTCAGATTTTCAGTGCCATAGTTCAGAATATAGATTGCAAACTAAATTATATGAGAATTTAAATAGAGAGATTATTTAATCTTTGTCTCCCAAGAGTGACCTATGAACTTAATCTTTTACAGGAAGCATGACCTGTTTCTATGTTATTTGAGCATTTTGTGGTACTTTTACACTTTTTCCCACTACTCACTGTCATTGTAATTTTTTCAGGACTCTGACTCAATAATATTTTTATCCGTTGGCTCAGATATAGAGACACAGTATTGTACCAAACATAGACCACTTAAATAAGTAATTTTAGTGTGATGCATTCCAGCAAAATGCAGATATCAAAAACAGATCAGATGAATCATGTTTATCTTTGTCCATTGGTTGCAGATATTGTAAATTGATTACTTTGGATCTAGGTATCTTCACTGCCAGTCTTACATGGGATAAATTCCACTATAAGCATCCAGAGTTGGTAGTCAAGGTACAACTAGGTTTCACACAAAGTTGAAACAAATACACAACGCCTGAACTCAACATAAGGCTGTCGTAAGAGCTAGAAATAAAAAGTTAATAATAGGGAAGCAATGAGATATCAGCTAAAGGTACCAAATACATATTTGACATCAGTGCTGTCAAGGGTGTTTGTTTTGCCTCCTCCCTCTAAAGGTACCTAACATATATTTGATGTAAGTGCTGTCAAGGGTGTTTATTTTGTCTCTCCCCGCCTCCCACCCCTGAGGAATTCATAGCAGGGTTTTAAGGGAGAGAAGTGAAGAAAGATTGCATGTAGGCTTACACATGTTTCTAAGAAACCCATAGAGGTGCACAGAAAATATGGCAGGCATATGCCACATAATGCATGTCTTACAATGATTTATGATTCAAAAAAAATTACAAATGGACAGTGGCGGCACATGTCACACACTGTTCAAAGGTTAATGTTTAAAACAGCGCATAATGTGAAGCCAATATAGGTCAGTGGTACCTTAAGAATGGTCTTGAAAAGGGAAGTTGAGAGATGGTATTTAATGTGATAGAAAGGGCAAGACTCACAAAGATCTTCTAAAAATTTCTGGTGACACAAAATTATGAGAGCCTAGACAAGTGTCCTAGTTTTGTTGAGAGATACCACAGACCATGAATAAGAGTCAATGTGCAAGAACCACCTGCAAATTTAGATACATCCTGGAAGATAATTAAAGATATTACCCAACTCACAAGCAGGACAGTGAAGTTACCTATCATGAAAGAGGTGTAAGAAGACTGTGAGGGGAAAAATGAGGTATTAAAGAGGAACACTTACAGTATTTGCTCAGAGGGACTATAGTTAGGAGACAGGAAATAAAGAGATAAGAAGGGGTAGAGAGAGAGGGAGACAAACATATGATAAGTACAGGGGAAGAAAGCATAGTCAATATTCTAAAATGTTCTCTGTAGACAGTGTTCATCTTGCATAAAACCTAAGACTTAGTAGCAGTGCTCCCTTACAATAGCCTGTGGGGAGGAAAAAAAGAAAAATTATGTGAGCTACCGCACAGGTCATTAAAAGCAGATGATCCCACATTATAACTGTTAATGAAAGTAACCTAGACAATAATCTCAGGTGCAAATCTCCACACTGTCTAAAGGAGATTATACCTAAATATATATATATATACTCTATGTACTCTAAAGCAGTATATACCTTCACCAAGCATTAAAAGTGAAGAGAGGAACAGGGCTGAAACACAGCTCTGTAGAAAGCCCACAAAAATTCATAGCAGTGATATTTGTGTTTCCCCAAAAAAGTTCTGAAGTAATGACTAGGTAGGCAGAGGAAGGGTGATGGAGGACAGAATATGTAAATTGAGAGAAAATAAGATTTCTTCATGGAATTTTGTTCTGGAATTCCTTAAAATTCCTGGAAGAAGAGCACCACTGACTGGAGGAGGTCACTAATGAATCAAACACAAATGGCTTACAGCACCAATTCTGTAGTTTGCAGTACGTAGTAAGCCAAGATGAGAAGCTTAGAGATGGATTTGTTAATTCTTAATGGAAGAGGGCTGGGAGAGGATCTTATGGCCTTCAGCAACTATCTAGTAAGAAAGATATAAAGAAGACAGAGACAGATTCAACAGTGCACAGAACAAAGTCATGGAGCAAGTTGGAACACAGGAAATTCTGCCCCAGAAATAAAAACAAATAAGTACTGAGTGTGGGTACACATCAGAACAGGCTGCCCAGAGAGGCTATGGGATTTCCATCCTTGGAGACATTCAGAACCAAGCTGGACACAACCTGGAGCAACCTGCTACATCTGGACATGCTTCAAGCAAGGCATTGGACAAAGGACTTCCACGGGTTCTGGGAAAATTTACAAGATTTTGTTATTCTAAGAAATGTCAAGATAATTGTTTTCTTTTTATTAAAGACCAAAAAACTTGAAGACAAGCAGAAAGAGTGAGAGATTAACTGAAGAGTATGGCCAAAAAAAAAAGCATAGTCATGAAGAAGATTAGATTATCTTCTTCAGTTTCAACAGTTTGAAATATGATTAATTTTATCTTACTAGACTCATGAAAAGTGAATAGAACCATTCTAGTGTTAAACTAAAACTTTAGATCTAAAATATGTCAGTTTTATCCCAAATTATTACACAGGTTAACCTGTTTTTTTGTTGATTTTTTTATTAAATAAATACATAAGAATTCACTTCTAGCTGAAATAAAATTACTTACAAGTAACCATTAAGCTTGTGACAAGACTACACCTCTGCCTTTAGGTCTATTACTCTACGAAAAATTCATCTGTATGTAATCTCAGTTTTTCTATCTGCAGAAGGGAAAAAATGAAAAAAGCTTGCTTTGTAGTCACTGAGCTCTTCAGATAGCAAGAACTGTTGCTGTTAATACTGTGGATTTTGAGAGAGAATAAAGACAAATGTGCTAATCTCCATTGTTACTCTTTTTTTTTTTCCTTCCTCAAATACCTGAAAGTCCTTTGTCTATCTCCCACAGGCATCTGTGTAAGTTGAATCCAAAAGGAGCTACTTCACATCCTTTGGGTTAGTCATTTCTGCAGATTTATTTGATGTACGCAATGTTTTACAAGCTCTACAGAAAAGCGTTTGCTATGAGCAGCAACTGCAAGGCTGAAATGGAAATTGCAGAGGCAGCAGGCAGTACAAACAGGAAAGCACAGGGGAAAACATACCCAGGGCTCAGCCATGTCCCTGTTGGAACTTCCAGGTCTTAAGTGGTTAGAGAAGCAAGATGACAGATATTTCAAAAGAATTATTATAAACTTATTATGATTGCTAAATTTAAACAGGACTGACTGTGCAAACAGAATAATAATAATAATAATAATTATTATTATTATTATTATTAAAATTCATCCAGTTAAAAAAATACATTTGCAGTAGCCCTTTAAATTATCAGACAAACATTCACATACTTCAAAAAAAAGAAAAATATTATGGTCATTTGAAAGCTTATGATTGTTATGCCCTATTCCATTTTATATATGGATTCTATGATTTATTGACATCCCAGTATAAATGGTTCTTTATTTTCTATTCATTCTAACCTTGGTCAAATAATACCACCCTACTTCTCTTCACAATATTTTCCTAATATCTCAGCTCATTTAATTCTATTGATCCACTGAAGAGTATAATGGCAATGAAACTGGAATTAATAGCACCTCCCTTCTCCAATGATAAGAGCTTTCCTATTTAGTCTGTGGACTATCACACAAAATCATAAAAGTAGACAAAAAAGCAGACTGACCTTTATCGGCTACTACTGTGTTGCAAAATTCAGCAAAGCCCAGAACATCATTTCCAGTTTTATGGCACTGTTTTCTTAAATAATAAGGGGAATGGGGGGGTGGAACTGACCCCTGTTCAGCATTTACTTAAGCAGAATTGGCATTAATAGAGTATTCTGTCAAAAATTCAAGCCCAGGAAAATGTATGGCTTTGTCCAAAGCAGCAGCTATCTTAGTAGATTGCACTGTCACTGCTTCACACAAAGAGCATTGCAACACCATTAGTGGACATAAATAATGCACAAGCTCTTATGCAGTACTCAGCTAAGTGCATGGAAACCTTGGGCTCCTGTTGTCAGAAATTCAATGGATTAGTACCTAGATTTATTTTAAGTCTGTAAAGCACTTTGTTCTTGACAGCGTTCAAAGTAGAAAGAGTGCTATCCTGAATGTGCATCTTAATACTGTCATTCTTGTCTTGTAAGAATAGATGAAATATGGGATGCAATACTTCTTTTTAATATTTAGAAGTTTTCACTGTGCAGACAAACTACACGCATACCCACACAGATATATATATATATGGATTTGTATATATATATTTTTAAGAACAGGGTAACCCATGGTTACCTTATTGATCTGGAGATGCAAAATACAGATATGCAACGTAATTTTAGCAAAGAAGAATACCATCACAATTGCAGATTATGAAAATAAATACTGAAAAACAAATATATTATCACTATTACCTGTTTTTCTTTGTAGATGAGACATGTCCTCTGCCAGATTCCTATATAAATAACACATTTACAGTTCCATTACAACACAAAGTACTTAGCTTCTACTATGAGCATTATTGAGAAGAGATCATATAGTTAACTGAGATGGTCATGAATATTTTAATCGAATTACTAGTATTGAGAACTCAGTATATCCTTACCACATATCAAATAGGATAGTGTTCTTGTACAATTTTACAACAAAATGCCAACTTCCTAGTTTAAAACCAAGAATAAAAAACCACAGAAAAACCCCATAACTTTTCAAAGCCATAATTTAAAAGCATGTGAAATATGTTCAAGAAATTGCTTCACAGTAATAGAGACTGTGGGGTCTATTTGCCTGTCGATGTTCTGGAGAGTTAAGCACCATAATCCCCCATGCATTGAGAGGATAACAGGACCCTTTGTGTAGATTAAAAACAGTTTTCTATTGATATCAGGGTGGTAATGCAAGAACAGCAATATCTCATGTGAAGGTCAATCTTTCACAATGCCACTAAGACATAAAATCTTCGTTTGAAATAATAACAGTTACCTTTTCTCTTTGCCTGCATGGTCCATGAATTTCCACACAATTCATTGAACCAGCAGTCAATGAACTATTCATTATTGAACCTAGTGATTTAAAAGTCACAATATGTACATCCTTAATGCCCATTTGGAAAAGAATGTGAAATTCCAGAAATCTTGGTAGGATTTGGAATATATTTAAAACATAAAATCAGAATTCCTTTGTTGCCAGTTTTTTTCCTATCTGTAGCAAACCCCACTCTCCTCAAAGAGAAAATGAATTGTCTGTCCCCTTAACTATTTGAAGATATATGAGTTTGCCTATTCAGCATGCAAATTTCCCCACCAAGTCTAAAGGTATTGCAGTCTGTACAGCCTCATATTCTACTAACTGGAACTGAATTTCTGTTAAAGCTGTTCGGCAAGCCCTCTGTACCATACCTCACAAAAGAAAGCTCTTTTTAAAGAGAGAAAAGGGAGGGGAGAGAGAAGAGGGAGAAGAGAGAAACAGGGAGAGAAGGAAGGAGGGAAGAAGGGAAGGAGTAAAGGAAAGAAGGGAGGAAATGAGGAAGGGAGAAAAAGAGGAGGGAAGGAAGGAAGGAAGGAAGGAAGGAAGGAAGGAAGGAAGGAAGGAAGGAAGGAAGGAAGGAAGGAAGGAAGGAAGGAAGGAAGGAAGGAAGGAAGGAAGGAAGGAAGGAAAAAATAAGAAAGAAAGAAAAAAGAAAGTAAGGAGAAAGGAAGGAAGGGAAAGAAAAAAATTATTCCTATGTTACATGACAACTACTGTGTAAAAATATTCATTTGGCTTTAGTTGTGTTTTAATATATATTCTTTAAACATTTTAGCATGAAGCCTGAAAATAATGAAACTTGTAACAGATATGTGCCTCTACAGTGCCGGCTGCGCTATCAAGCACAAGTGCAACAGGTACCCGTCAGCAACGGCTCAGATTTCAAGCTACGATCAATAGGTGGCGCTTTTCCCCTTTCTGATTTCCTTTAGTCCCTGCTTCTATGATGGAAAAACTGTTTTCCTAAGTATTTTTGAAAAACTTACATTACTTTTTAAAAACTTGCATTCCTTATGAAAAATGGGAAATTTTGATCAGTTCACAAACCATTTTTTACAGTGCTATAGGAGAGTTGACAAACTTGTGCCAGAGCTACACAAATCATGTAATTAATTACTTTGGTACAAAAGTTTATATTTTCCAACATTATTGAGAAACTTTATCTTAGTCCCATAGCTAGCATAGTTTTTTTAAAAATTAGGAAAATGTTTCATTTTCCAAGAAGATCACCTTTTATATTTTGTCCACATTACAGCTAATCTGAGAAAACAATTAGAGTTTTCAGACATTTCTGTGAAAAATGACTACTGTTGGAACTATCTGTCTACATATTTATGATTTTTGATATAAAAAAGTCCAACAATTTGTTCATCTTACCATAATGAAAAAAGAAAGTTTCAAAATACTGTGTATCATATTAAAATGACATTTGACTATGCATTTGACTATGTGACTGTTTATTGGTTAACTATATATTAATGTATGATGAAAAAACAAATATTAAAAAAATATGCTAACTGTAAGCCTGGAATCCTGATTCAGCTGTGAAACCTATTTTGACATCACTGTTTGAAAGATTTCATCTTGGTTTCCATAAGAAAGGTGTGTTTCTTCCTTGACAACAGAGTTATTTAAAACTCTGCCTTATATTCACAAAAAGGACAGAGTACATACTCATCCACACACATATACATGTGCACACAAAGGCACGTTGTATATGCATATACAGAATCTTATTATTCACAAAGTAGAGTTATTTTAAAAGCAAAGAGATAATTGATTAGCAGTGCAAGACATTTTCTAAAGCTGGAAGGCAAAGTAAAGTTTCTTATCTCGTTTCTGTTATCAACATCTTAAAATGAAAACTACATTTCAAGAGTAAAATTATGATATCATGATAAGAAGTTTCAGCCGTAACTAAGAGTTTTACATTGAGTAGTGACTGGAGTTGGAAGGTAAAAACAGCTTGCCTTTTAAGAGAGAGACTCTCTTTTCAAGGAGGTTGTCCCACACCATGGAAAGCACAGAAATGAAGATTAAGTGGTTTGTAAAATTATTAATCTGGAGTAGGGCATGTCAGTAGCTTCTTTCTGTGTTGTTCCTCCTTACACTGCCTATGAAGAGGAGAGGAGAGGAGAGGAGAGGAGAGGAGAGGAGAGGAGAAGAGAAGAGAAGAGAAGAGAAAGAAGAGAAGAGAAGAGAAGAGAAGAGAAGAGAAGAGAAGAGAAGAGAAGAGAAGAGAAGAGAAGAGAAGAGAAGAGAAGAGAAGAGAAGAGAAGAGAAGAGAAGAGAAGAGAAAATATTTTCAGCTGGAAGGAACCTACAACAATCATCTAGTCCAACTGCCTGACCACTTTAGGGATGACCAAAACTTAAAGCATGTTATTAAGGGCATTGTCCAAATGCTTTTTAAACATGGACAGGCTTGGAGCATCAACCACCTCTCCAGGAAGCCTGTTCCAGTATTTGACCACCCTCTCAGTAAAGAAATCCTTCCTAACGTCCACCTAAATCTCCCCTGATGCAGCTTTAAACCATACCCACGTGTCTCTTCTCCTTGGTAGCCAGTGATAGGACACCTCTCCCTCCACTTCCCCTCCTCAGGAAGCTGTAGAGAGCATTGAGGTTGCCCCGCAGGCTCCTTTTCTCCAAACTAGACAAGCCCAAAGTCCTTAGCTGCTCCTCATAGGACATTCCTTCCAACCCTTTTACCAGCTCTCTTGCCATCCTCTGGACACATTCAAGTACCTTAATATCTTTCTTAAGTACATTACCAGATTAAAAAAGGAATTAATGTTGTGATTTAAAAATTCCTGCACGTTTTTCACAGAATGATAAAATGGCCTGAGAATAATTTAAAAGTACAATTATGGTTGATATATTAATAAACTATATAAATATTAAAAATATCACAGAGTTACAGAATGGTTCAGGTTGGAAGGACCTCTAGAGGTCTTTCTGTCCAACCTCCTTGCTCAAGCACTAGGAGCCTCTTGCCCAAGACCATGTCAAGATGGCTTTTGATTATCTCCAAGGACAGAGACTCCTCAACCTCCCTGAGCAACCTGTAAATACCTATAAAGTAAGACTTTTCAGTTTGCTAACTAAACAACTGTCATTGTGATATCAAATTTGAAACAGGCTTCCTAAAATTACTGTTGCAAATGTTTCTTGCCCATTCTGTAAACCAACAGCAGTCTTCCTACATTTCAAGTAACACTTTATTTAGACACACATCCAACCAAACAATATGTTTCTGTTTGATACTGTAATGTCTCTGTATGCTCTTTGATATCCTGTAAAGATACAAGAAATATGTGGTATAAATCTTCTAGCTAATTAGTATTTTTCTGCCACCAGTGTGGCACCCCCCAACAATGCAGGATTGTGACAGGAGAAAGATAGTGTATTTCAGTAAAGGAACGATGATTAGTGGTGACTTGAGAGTAGAGACTTGGCTATGGGACAGAAAGGAAGGAGAAAGGGAATATGGAGGCAGGCATATTGAGGCAGACCAAGGGGAGACCTTGCAAGAGACTTCACTGGTCCCCGTATTCATTTGAATTTCACACTCCATGTCTAATAGCAAACACAGCTTATCCCTCTTTTTTTTTCTTCATATACTCTGATTCAACAAACTGCACACATGGGAGTTCAAGTCATATGCATACAGCTACGTAAGTATTTGTAGAAAATGGACTGTAACTGGTATCCTCAGTTATCAACATACTGATTCTGGAGGCCTAAGACTCCCTTTTCTCTTATACAGTTTCGCTAAATTTGGAACCAGTCTAAACGCACTGCAACCGAAAGCTTATTAAAACATACACTATTACATTCAATAGAATACAATGGGTGAAGAGGAAGGAGCTAGAACAAAATATAAATCTGCCATGTCTTATTTAAATACAAGTTTGCTTAATTTCAACTTTTGTTTAAATATTGCATTGCTTTAGGCTTGGACAAAAAGGAGGTTGGTCAGATTAATTTTTCCTAAATGCCAGCTTCTAACCAGTTTTTATTTTCAGGCACTTAGATGTTACAAGCATCAGAACAAATACAAACAGATATACAGATCTTTTTACTGTTTCTTAATATGTTCACCTTGTAGCACATAAATAAACTTAGAACTTTAGAAAGCATTGCATTCACTAAGGTGAAATACCTTTTTATTTTTTTTTAAACAGGTTCATTTGGGATTTTTTTTTTTGAGTGTGAACATTTCCATTGATCAAAGCTTCCACTAAGTTATTTCTTACCGCCTACATATTTGGCCAAATATATCTACCTCATGCCATTAAAATCTGTGGAAACTCATTTAAAAGACATACATGTACTTGATAAGTTTGTCTTTGCATCGTATCTATGTGAAAGGAATTGTCATTTACAAGTGGGAGTTTTGCTTTTTCTCTTTTAAAATATATAATTATTTTTTATGAATGTGTGTTTACAGCATACTCCATCATATACTATAATTTAACAGGCAAATTATCATTGCTTCACTATACTTAACATAAAAGCAATGATTAACTATGTGTTTGTGGATACATTTTCCAAGAATTTTTGAATTTTATCAATGCCATTTGCTTTAATATTGCAGCATCTGGATGGCTGAAACCTCATCAAGTATTTTAAAGTTACCATATCAATTTTTTTTACGTTGAGTCTTCCTCCCAAGGATAATTTTAAATCTTAAATTAGAATTAAAGTTTCTCCAACAATTTTTATTAAAAATACTTCTTTTTAATTAGTGCTCAGAAAATTAATTTACAGAAAAATACACATGTACATATATACACACACACACACACACATATATATATATATATAAAATAGAATACCAAGTGGTCCTATCTCAGGAATTATGCCTGGAAATGAAGGGAAGTAGATACAGTTTATTCCAGAATTCAGCAAGTTGGTAACTTGGCCCTGAGAACAGAAAAAAGCATTCTTATAGAATTCTATTTCAATTAAAAGATATCCCTTTAAAAAATGTGTTCTGTTTTCTTGACACCTGTCAAGAAGCCTAGATGACAGGTATCATTTCTCAGACTATTTCACCTACTAGGATCTAATCAATCTATCCAATTTACCATTCATAATTTGCACAGTATACTGACTGCTTCAATCCATATTTTATCTTGTATCTTCTCATCATCAACTTTCAGTAATCGTCAAAAATTTAAATAAGAATTTTATCATTCTCTTGATGACATTGATTCATGAAAAAAAGTTAGGAAAACTGAGCTTCTAACTTTTTGTGCCATTCTTAGACTTTCTTATTAAAAAAGGTGAGGAAATCAACACTATCTAACTATATTTTTAAAGTACAGGATAAAGAATTTGAAGTTCTCTGAGGAAGCACAGAATTCTGAAGGAGGATGGTCTTATCCAAATCTTTATTTTGTTTTTTTTTTTCACATGGGATTTCAGTTGATTTTGTTATGTAGATGGCTAGCTGTAGAGGCTGGAAGATTTTGGAAACTTATAGATATACTGCTAACTAATTTGTTACCCAATTAGTTGTAAATTTAAAGCCTTAGTTAAACAAATGATGAGAGCTATTGTAACATCAGACATCTAAGAATGGAACCCTTTTTGCCATGCATTTTTTTGTACTCATAATATCCACCTACCCTAGCTTTTACATCATGTCCTCATTGTCACCATTAGCATCTATGGGTTTTGTATAGAGTTTTCACAGTTCTGCTGCTTGCTGGGATCTGTCTGTCTATCTGCATGATGTGGGCCACTATAAACCAGTATATAAAGGTTTTGGAATTTGAGAAAAGCAGTCCAGAAATACAAATGCATTAAAATGCTGGAATTTGATGGCACAGATTCCTAGTCTAAGAAATTTCTCTCTTGTTTTATTTTGCATATTTGTCCTTCAAAACAGATCTCTAAAACAAATTCAGTTTGACTTTAGATATCTGTGTATTAATAGTTATCTGTTAAGCTTGCTTTAAACAAAACCAAAACAAAATTAAAAAAAGAACCAAAACACAAACTGCCAAAATCTTCTACACCTTAATCCAAAATCTATTGCTTCAACTTTGTCTTAAAACACAGTTTAGGTCATTTGCAAGATTAACACTAGCTACGGAGACATTTGACTGTCTGACAACCAAAATTTGCATTGCTATCCAAACTCCTCTATGCTTCCATGTAACTAAAACCCATTCTGACAGGGACCTACAGTGAAGCAAGTTCCATAAAAAGTTGTTAGTGTAGCTGTATCATTAAAATACCTTTTGATTTTTCCAAGATCAATGGAGTCCATGTTATTGAAAAAAGAGAGCTATATATTTTTTCCAAGAATAAATGCACATATAAAACTCCTCAATAAACAACAGAAAACTAAACATTTCAGGAAGCTTCAGTAATCATGTGGCAGGGTGAATTGGCTACCAATTACACACAGTTTGATGACCATGGGAAATTCTGTGATAAATCTGTTACTGCCATCAGTGAAAAGTTATGTTCACATCTCTGCTGTTTTTCTGTTCATTAGAACCATAGCTCAGCAACCTCTTTCAGATTTTTAGATTAATTTAATCCTCATTTAGATGTTATTGGAAAATTTGCAGGTATGATTTTTGTGCCATTGCTAACCTAATTCAACTTTCTGCATCCTAATTTTCCCTTGTATTTTTACTGAAAAAGTTAGAAATACAAACAAGGATAGTCCCAAAAAGTTAAAAAGAACCTTTGAAACTACCATTTGATAACCTGTATATGCAATAAATTCTGCCACCCTCTTTGCAGTTTGCCTTTAAAGCAGAAAATCACTATGTGTTTTGTCACAAAGGCTAATAAAGATAATATAACAACCTAATTTAAAAATATAACCATACTGATTTAAGACACACTATTAGAAGTTTGATGTCACAAACTTTAATCATCAGTGTAACATTTATGATTCAATAGCTCTATTGTGTTTGCAGAATTAGCTTCTCGTTCTGCATTAGAATCTAAGATGAATGTGTATATTAAAAAGTTCTGTATTCACATTGTGTAAATATGCAAAAGCACTTTTAATAAAACTCTTTATATCACCTTTCATTCCATTCTATTACTCTCACATGTAATATGCCTAAATGGAGATCACCTGTAGAGATTGAACCTAAAACCTTTAATATGAGGTTTCTTCCATTCGAAATAAAGGAATTCAGTCTGTCAACAACACTTAGAGATCATATTCTTGTGGTCTAGTCATTCAAGTGGGGATACAATATAGATATCCAGTGTAAAAGCGAGATGGTGTAGCTATCTGGATCATTAGTTTTTAATTACTTTGGACATCGGTCTTTGAGAGCTGACTGAACGAATGAGTGCTATTCCTGCTGATGCCCTCTTGTGGAGTCTGCTATTGGTTGACAAATGGAAAAATTAGAACAATTATTTGTATCTCGAAGTATATTTCTATTTACATATTGCACCGGGTGCAGGTGCCCAGGCGCAGGCAGTGGGGCTGCAGGGCAGGCTCTGTGAGGAGAGGAGAGGCCGGGGCTGCCCCGTGCCGGACACAGCCGGTTCCAGCCGGCTCCAACCCACCCACCGCAGGGCACGGCTGGGCCCCGCAGACAAGGGCAGGGCACCTCTGGGGAAACATTTTTAAGAAAAACATGTTTAAGAAAGGGAAAGATGCTGCACAGTAGAGTGGGAACTGGGGAAAAAAAGTGTGAGAAACAACCCTGCAAACACCAAGTTCAAAGGAGAAGGAGGGAAGGAGATGTTCCACGAGCTGGAGCAGAAATTCCCCTGCAGCCCATGGGAGAGATGATGGTGGAGCTGGTTCACCCTGAAGGACTGCAGCTCATGGAAGGGCCCACACTGGAGCAGGGGGAAAACATGAGGAGGAAGCAGTGTCAGAGAGGAACTGCTGAGGACCCACCGCAGATGGTTTCGATCCCCTGTGCCACTCTAGAGGGGTGTGAAGTCAAGGAATTGGGAGTGAAGGAGTGAAATTGAGCCTGGGGAAAAGGATGCAGAGACAAAGGTATTTTTAATTTTGGTCTTTGTTTTTCATCATCCAACTCTATTTTTAATAAACGCGTGGTAATTTAAATTAATTTTCCCCATGTCAAGTCTGTTTTGCTTGTGAGAGCAAAGGATAAGCTATCTCCAGTCTTATCTTGACCCATGAGTTTTTCCATCTTATTTTCTCCACCTGTTCTGTTGAGGAGGAGGAGTAAGAGAGCAGCTGGGTGGGCAGCTGGCAGCTGGCCAGGGTCAGCCCACCACAGTGTATGCGTGTATATACACAGACTATTTTAGGTATATTACTAATAACTTATATTTAAAAGAAACAATTACTTTCTGCAATGCAGTTGCCAAGATATCATTTTAGTTAATGTCAAAAGCTCACTGCAATGATGTTATTTTTTGTTTCGTTCTGTTGTAAGATCAAACTGAATTATTATTATTATTATTATATAATTATTAAACTAAAATTCTACAGAAATATCCTGATGATCCTATAGAGTTTCTTGTAGTTTTCTCATGAGTGGTGTCTCCCAAACAGACAAGAAAGGTTTAAAGATTGTTTTCCGTACATCACTTAAATGTGTCTGTTAAATTACAGTTTAAAAAAAAATATATTTGGGCCAGTTTCACAAGTAAATCAGTATAATTCTCTATAATTAGAGGTCAGAACTCCTTTGTTCTAGATGGGCTCTGACACAAATCAGACTATTCAAGTTTATAAACTTCACTTTGTTAGAAATTAAAGCACAGAAAGGATAAAAATTTCAAAAGTAACTGTCACCCTACTAACAGAAAAACAACCAGAAAAACCTGTGCTAGGTCAGATACGATGAAATAATATTATTTTAGTCAAAGATGCATTACAAATCAAAATATCTTATAGTATGAACTGTAGCTCAGTTAATAAACAATTTAGAATATTGAGAAGAATGACATAGTGGTTTTAAAATTATTCACCCAATGGGTGTTCATATAAAAATGAATCTCGATTTACTGGCTATGAAATAATTAAATTATACTTGAAAATCCACAATAGTGTAATTGCCAACCTAGTTTGCTGCATGTCTTTTCAGGATTACAATATGAAATATTTACAGCAGGTAAAATTATTCTTGCAACTCTTTGTCGTTGCTGAAGCTTCATATTTTACATTGCTTTGTTCAGGAATCTATCACATCAATTATTTTTCTTTCTGAAATGAGCCGATGAACCAATGTTTCTTTTAGGGTAACAGCAACAGTTAATACGTAGTAATGCCTTTCATTTCTTCCAGCTGATCTTAAATTAGTACTGCTCTCTAATTTAACTTTAGCACTGTAGGCTTTTCTAGAACACGATACAAAAGAGAGGCAGAAAATGGCAGTAAAGGCAGGCATATTAGTTGCAAGGCTCATAATGCTATGCCTGTCAAGCACAAATACTTTTTTTTTTTTGCCTGAAAAGACAAAGGCAAAGCTGAAAGGTGTTAGGACAGTGTCTTGGTTCTATTCTGAGTAAAATAAAATGAAAAATGGTTATTTCTGGTTTTGAGGAGAAAGAGAAACACTGAAAATATGGAGGGAAATAGACAGAATAGACCAAATTGTTGGTTTAGTTCTTCAACACTATAAATTTATGAAAACAATCCAGGAGCTGGAACTGTGAGACTAACTGCTAGACTGCCTTCAGAAAGATGGTCCCTAGATTTTGACCTTGTACCTAACACTGGTTTTAATCTTATGATTTTTGTTTTCATCTTAAGCAAAAATTGTCATGGAAAAAAAGTATTGAAGAGAGAATTTCAAGGTACATGTCCTCATCCCTATGCCCAGATTAATCCCATTCATTACTGCCACCCTATAAAAATGCCTGTCTATGCTAGATATAGAGGAAGGTAAATGTAGCTGTGCTCCTGAATTCTGGGAGACAGAGTCCTGCTTCCATATGTGCCTTCCTGAGCACACAGGCAAAAAAAGAATTCCTTAAAAAAACAAGAGTGAGTTCCTTTCCTTTTTTGTTTCCCTCTTCCCCTATGTCATTTGTGCACTACTGTAAAAGAGGAATTTGGACAAAATCTTCATTTTCAGACAGGAATTATACTCAAAAACTCAGGTAAATATTCTGATCACTGAGCTTTTTTAGGAAATTGAGGGCTGCTCTTTTTTCTTACCTTTTAAATGAAACTAGTTACACTTGCACTGCTTAGTAAGCCCCAAGTATACTTAACTGTACATGGTGTTTCTCTTAAGAGCCCTAATAGCTGAAGTGCTTCTGATTAGACGTAGAAAGGACTCATTTCTGAAATCTGGTGGGATTTCAGCATGATGTATACATGAGATAAAACCTCTCAGAAGAAGTAACAACTCTGTACACTTGGTTTTCAGATTTGCAGATTTCAAGTCAGGGTTTTCAACTGAAGGACTTAATTCAAGGCATCCTAATCCTTTCTGGCCATGTTTTTGCTTAACAGTGGCTTGAAACTCTGTAAAGGCAGAGTTCAAATTGAAACCATACCCATCCTCAGGTAGTTGCTGTAACAGTAGAGGCCTGGGAGAAGTTGAGGCATAACTTCATGGAGAGTTATCAGAAGTACAGGTATCTACAGTACAGACACCTCCATTAGAGTGAGAGAAGTGACTAGCTGCACTAGTCATTCTAGCTTCTCCTTACAGTCAATTTCAAGCTTGCACGTTTACTGTAAAATGCATTTTACACTTACACATACATATCAAATGAGTCAGAAAAGTGACTGTGAAAGAGTCTGGTTGTCTCTGGTTTAGACGATTGCCACGATCTATACCTGACCAGAATAAACGTCAAAAATGGCTTGGCCAAATCAATTGGTAATAAAACCCCCCACATTTTGACATAGATGACCTGTTTACTGCCAAGTCAGTTATCTCCTTTTTCAGGAAAGCAACTGACAGGATGACTGTGAAGAAGTTCTGAATTGATCTAAATCAGTAAGAATTCTCTGACCCTTCTCAGCATCAAGCCTTTGAATAGCACAGGTTCTAAAGGTCTTTCAGTGACCCTAACTCTTGACATCATTGTTTCTTCGTTGCGTGTTTCAATGCAAATATCTCTGAACACAGATTTTCTTCATCTAGTAACAGACTTCACAAGACATATGAATAATCCAGGATTATCTATGAGACTAAAATATGAAAGTAGTTTCTGAAAAGGTGAATTAATGGCTTTTGTGAATACCTTCTGCTGTTCCTCTAGAACTATATCTATCCTAGGAGATGGAAGATAACTGGAGACTGGCTTCCAGGCTCATTAAAATATGCAACATTCTTCATAATTAGGTTAGATCAGCAAAATATAAAACATATTTGCAGATTTTTAAAGCTATTATGTGCATGAAAAATTCTGTTATTTTACTATTATTGAAGACACAGATTTAATTAATTTTGCCACATCTTTTAAGTCAAAAAAAGTTTAAACAAAATGTTAAATAATCTCTAGCACAAATGAACATTTGTATGTGTTTTCCATAAAAGACAAAGCAATTCTGTTCTCTGAAGATTATACTACTCTTAACCTAGTTGTGGGCAAAATTAATATGAAAATACAAATATATTAAAATACCTTGCTATGATATATATTTTTTAAATAAATTGCTCAAAATCACTCCAAAGCATGTCTTCTTAAATTAAATAATTTACAAGTCTTTACAATGTTCTAAATAAAACCAGGTAATTCCTATTCCATATTTACATAAATAGTCTGCATAATTGTTCTTATAGCATGGTTACTGCGTTGGTTGATGTGACTAATATTAAATATGTATGAATTTCCTGCTATTCCCTAGGGCTCTCAGAAACAAGCTGAATCTCAAGAGACTGGTTTAAAGTTTTAAATTTAAAGAAGAAAACCCTTACAGATACAAGCATCTCTGAATCTATTTTCAGTTGTTGAAGTCTAATTTTCACTATAAGTAAACATTTAATAATTATTACTTGAAGACTTACAAGCAGTGCCAAGATTAAGTAAATTATTTGTGCATCTTTTTTCAAGCTTTTAGACAGTTCGACATCCACCCAAACAATAAGTAGGATGTGACTGATCTTAACTATATTGACTTTTTGCGACACTACTCACACTGATAAATTAAAATTTTCCAATCCAGCTGACCAAGTAACTAAGTTTCAATATTAGTCTAAGAAAATGCATTTCTTATAACACTGTCCTCCAGAAATTGCTGATATCTTAGATAGCAGCAGATAACAACTTAAAATAACTATCAATAGCAACATTTAAATAACACAAGGAACATTTTGTTCATGCTGATAAGGAGTTAATAATTTGTTAATGCATGAAAGAATCTTGTGAGCTACAAGTATTGTCATTGATGGACTTGACATTGCCATTGTTACAAGTGGTGAGTTTACACAGAAGCCAATTGGTTTGCAAAGTAATTATAGCATTCTGGTAAAAGAGGAATGTATTTTTTTTTAGGTCTGATACCCTTCAGTATGTAGTATATATCTCTCATTATAGATGCTTATATATAGTTTTAAAGACTGTACATGCTGAGACTATGACTGCATACGTATGTACCTTTGTTCTACAGTTTAGAGGATTGTATAATTGTTAACAACACCATGTGGAGTTTCTTGGGAACACTGAAATAACTCTTCATAACTTCCTAACAAAGACCTAATCTTACACTCTTTGGTGCACTGTAGGCGTATGTTGTCGAGTGGTAAGAATCTTAATGGCAAGAGCACCAGATGGGGAAGCTGGTCCAGTGGAGCCCTGTATCACTGCAGGGTAGGGGAACTCATGGCTGAGGTTGTTCTAAACCACTTCTTAAACCTGTTCTTAGGCAGCTAATGATGAAGCTCTCCAAAAGCATCTGAGCTGGAAAGGGGGGGGGGGAATAAACAAGCGACAATTATGATCATTGTTATCGGGGCTCTTTGTCAAACTGTAACACCAGGATGTTTAGAAACTATCCCTCACTACCATTGGTTCTGTACTTATGTATGTCAGTTAACTATGACGAAAACATTTCACATTTACACAAGTGGAAAGCAATCCATTTTAGCTTCAAGTCTCTACATAAAATAGACCATGAAGTTCTAAGTGACCCCTCTATTGACCGCTGCGACCCTGTGAAAGTTTAGTATGTGACACACAGATGTAGAGAAATACCTTACTATCAGTAATAACCATTATGTTTTCCTGAATCTGTAGAATATAAGCAGATAATGGATATTTTCCAGTCTAAATAGAAGCCAAACTTTATTCATATGATGGTTAGAAAAAATAAAAATAAAATTTGAGGTGACTTCAATGTGAGCCAAGCAGTGTAATGAACCTATAAAGTGCTTAGTGAGATGCAGTCAGGCTTGCAGATGCGTTTACAAAAAGGAATGTTCTAGTTTCATATTTATTATGAGCTTTCTCTGATTTAAGACTACTATATATTGAAACAGAGTAAACAGGTCTTTATTTACATATATGTCAGTATATCAAACCAAAACTAAACTGAAAAAAAAGTCCTTCAAAACAGTATTATCTTCAGTAAGCTTTCTGTAATTAGGGAATAAAGAAACCTCATTGAACCTAAGAAACAGTTCAGAAAGGCTATTAGAAAAAAATCAATACCCTTAAAAATAGTAATGCAAAGATGGATTCTAAAATACTGTTCGTTGGATTCTGACTGCATGAAACCATCAATGTGCAGCACTCCAGTAACATTTTAATAACACATTCAGGTGGTAATATAATGGATAGGCAGCTTTTTGCATTATAGTCCAAATGTCTTGATGCATAATTCTAGTGCATGAAAAAAGAATTCATATAAGTAACCTTGCATAAGCAGTTCTTTACTTCTCTAATAGCTGAAATGTAGAATGTTGATGAGACTACCCTTTTATCAAAGCAAAGGAAGTGCAATTGCACTGCAAAACCTAAAGCAGTGATAGAGTAGGATTTTATATTCATTTTCAAAAGTGCAGAGGACTAAAGAAAATACAAATCAAGGGATATTTGAGTCTTTCATGGGTTAAAAATGCAATTCTGTTCTCAAAACATTGGTAGGAGTTTAATGTCTTTGGCAGTGGATAGACCTAGACCAAATGGGTTTTGTCAATGAGATGCTAAGTATTTTCTTTTGTATATTGAGCAAAATCAAATACAGCCAGTTTCAAAAAGGCCTCAGCATCACCTGAGAAACTGGCTCTTTGTTCCCATTGAAGCCAGTAGCAAAATTCCCTTTTACTTGTGCAAAAGGAAGTCCTAAATACCTGATTCTTAAGCGAGCTTTTTTTCAGGTTAATTATACAAAAGAGTGGCTCATTCTTTGCTTCCTTGAAAAGCCGTAATATGAAATGATTAATTTAAAAACAATATTCCTCCTGTTAAACTGGTTGCTTTGCATAGCAACAAATAATTGTCATCAAGGGAAATTATTTTGGAATATACTTCATATTGTTTATGCTATACAAATACAAATGGTAGGAAAATGCTGTATATCTGTTCTGGTGCTCCTTTGGGAATTTTGTCATGCTAGGAGAAACTGGACAGTTCTAGCTTAGATAAAATCTGTTCAGTTTTCCTATGTTTAGCACCCATATATTCTGGTCCTCAGGAGATGTGAGTTTTTCCATTATTTAATGGGGCTTCCACTACCACCCTTGGAAGACTATAACGTAGTCCAATAAATCACACCATTAAGGTGGCTTTTCAAGTTTTGTTTGTATATATATGTGTCAACCTCTTTATGTAGTTTTATTTCCATGCATCATCACAAACCCTTTTTTTTTCAATGATTTTTATGTCACTTGTTAATAAAATCCAGTAATGCACCAAAGGTCTTATAGCCAAAAGAGTGAACTGATAGGTAATACTGTACTTTTTTTTATGAGCAAGACTGCATGGAAAGACACAAAACTAAATTTGTTCCAAGCGTAAATACTGTAGAGCAAGAGAGGCAGAATGCTTTCAGCAGTTTAGTCTTCCAGTGTGCAAAATGGTAATTCCAGAAAAGCATCCTCATCATGTGAAATATGAGCATAAACTCCAGCTACAGTAGAAGCACCTCCAGTTTCAGAAACAGAGACCAAAAGGAGGCCAAGTCAAGGATTTTAAGTGTATGTCTACCTCTAAACAGTTAATATGTATTCTGCTTTAGCTCAAAGGGCAGCCCAGTGTTCCCAGTTATCCTACTTCAGCCAATAACACTTTACCTGAAAGCCACCATGCCACCATGCACCAGTGTCTCCCGTGGTAAGCCATGAGGCATTAGCCACAGGCCATCAAGTGACACACACTATCCAGTATCGGCTCTCCATTCCCTGCTGAGCAGAGGTCTAGAGCTTAGGTGCTGCAATTATTTACTGCTAGCGCAGGTGCAAGGAAACGGGTGCAGAGGCCTGACTGGATGTTGGGACTATTTTTGCTGCTGCTCTGCATACACTTCCATGGTCTAATTGTAGGAGAATCGAGGTTTATTATTTTCTTATTTGTTAGCTTCACCCACATTATAAAGTAACGTGTGAGCCTGGCTCCTCTACACAAAAAAGAGACAGCAACAAGAGACTGACAGTGTTTTCAATATCTTTTGAATAGCCAAAAGTAAAAGTCACAGTGCAAGTCAGTGGGCAGGTGCCCCTAAGCACATTTAAAAAAAAAAAGCATTTGAAAATCAAGCCTTTTGCCACTAAAGAAACAGTCACACTCAAATGCATGCACTAAAGATACAGATGAGCTTTTCATCTCACATAAATGCTTGTAGATTTTAAGGGGGTGGTCATTGTATACTAGTCGGGGTTTGTTCTGTTGGGTTTTTTTAACACTTGTACATCATCAGGTTTTCAGCTCCTGTCCATTGGCATTTTTCTCCTGACTTCCCTGGAGTCGTGACAATTTATGTTATTTGAGGATCTGACCTCTCTCTCCTTTCTGAAGGGGAATTTTTCTGTATGAACTTCTATTCTTCACTGCAAGATCTTTGAAAATGTTTACTTCATTTCAAGGTGATTCCTGGATTATAAACGCACAAAGAAAAGCATAATCATATGAATGCTACACACAGCTTTATTGAGTATACAGTAGCTTCACTTGATTTCCTTTTCATATTTGTATCAAGCTGGATATCTATTCTAGACAGACTATCATTTAAAACAAGAGACATACCAAATGAGTAAATGAGGTTATATTACTAATTAGCATACTGTCTCCTACTACCTCCAGTAAGCTACTAAAATGTGACTTCCATTTTATCACATAGATGAAACAGTTATCTTTCAGGGTTTGAAATTTCTGTGATCTTTATGCTTAATAAGCTCAGTAAAAGGCATTCAAATTACATCACTTTTGTCTTGGAAGTTAAATTGGGAAATATTGCATTCTCTGAGATGATAAACTCTGTAGAAGATAAATTATCATGAGAAATAGTTTTAATTGATTTACCATAATAAAAGTTATGTGACTTTGAAGTGCAAATGACACATTAAAATGAAGCTACAGTATGTTGATAATACAGTGCCTTCTTTGTTAATGGAATTACTGACACTGCAGATGCTTGCAGAAGAGTTGTCCTCTAGCGTTAAGTAGGAAACACTGATGGAAATTGAAGATATACTATATTTAAATCCAAGCTTAACTCTCCTTCTTCTGTGAGCTCTACACTGATCTCAACAGGTGTAAATGCAATATATTTCAACAACAACATGTGCAACATGAGAACAGCTTGAGTCTGAAATGTCGTCTCTAGGTTTAGGATACAGTTATCCTGGGTTGATCATGGTGACAGCAGTGAAGTCCCAGGAAAATGATTAGTCCCTACCTCAATTTTACTATTTGCAAAATTGAGCTAGTAAAACCACTTCCATGCTTAGGGGTGTTGGCCAATAGCTAAACAATGTTGTGTGTTGTATTCACAGATATCTAGTGTTTAGAATGAAGGAAAGTGCACATAGGTCCTGGACAACAATCCTTGTAAACATTCTCCTTTTAGCTTTGTAAGGCTAAAGAAGAAGCCTAAGAAACTTATAAACCCAGCAGCATAAAAAAAAAGCAGCTTTGTTTTATCCCAGTGTTTTCTCACACTACTGTTCTCTGTTATCATTGACTAGATTGTCCAGTGATTTTTCTTCCTTTATCCAGATCTTTTACCTTCTATTTCTTGTGATTTTACAGTCTTTTTCCCTACTCCTAGCATTTCACTCTTTCTTCAGTTCTCCCTTACCTGTGAACCTTTCAGTTTCTGTTTTGCTTACCTTGACAAATGTCTTTCCTGCTTTCCTTTCACACAACGGCATAGATATTCCATCCTTTCTCTTACTTTTTCTCAGCTGCTGTATTTCTTATCCAAACTTGTACTTTACCCAGTCCTGCATTCTCATTCTTTTTCCTGTACACATAATTCTCTTCCTTATGACATTTCCTTTTGATTTCTCTCCTTTTTTCCCTTACCATTTCTGAATTCTAAATTCAGAAATATAGTAGAAGAACTTGTATCTCATCATTCTGCTAATTTTGCGCAAAAAGAATCTAATAACAGTCTAAACTATTTTGAATACATTGATGTCAGAATCTGTAAGCACTTTCTATAATTGTGTGTAGTGGCTTAATCTTGGCTGGCCACCTGGTGCCCATCAAACCACTCTATCACTCCCTCCCCAGCAGGACGGGGGGGGAAATATGGTGAAAAAGTTTATGGGTCAAGGTAAAGATAGGGAGATCACTCATCAATTACTGTCACAGGCAAAACACACTCATAGAATCACAGGATCACAGAATCACAGAATCACAGAATCACAGAATATTAGGGATTGGAAGGGACCTCGAAAGATCATCTAGTCCAATCCTCCTGCCGGAGCAGGAACACCTAGATCAGATTGCACAGGAACACATCCAGGCGGGTTTTGAATGTCTCCAGAGAAGGAGACTCCACAACCTCTCTGGGCAGCCTGATCCAGTGCTCTGTCACCCTCACTGTGAAGAAGTTTTTTCTCATATTCAAGTGGAACCTCCTATGTTCCAACTTGAACCCATTGCCCCTTGTCCTATCACTGCATGTCACAGAGAAGAGCCTGGCTCCATCCTTCTGACACTCACCCTTCACATATTTATAAACATTGATTAGGTCACCCCTCAGTCTCCTCTTTTCCAGACTAAAGAGACCCAGCTCCCTCAGCCTTTCCTCATAAGGGAGATGCTCCATTCCCTTCATCATCTTCATGGCTCTGTGCTGGACTCTCTCCAGCAGTTCCCTGTCCCTCTTGAACTGAGGGGCCCAGAACTGGACACAATATTCCAGATGCAGTCTCACCAGGGCAGACTGGAGGGGGAGGAGAACCTCTCTTGACCTACTGACCACCCCCCTTCTGATACACCCCAGGATGCCATTGGCCTTCTTGGCCACAAGGGCACAGCGCTGGCTCATGGTCATCCTGGTGTCCACCAAGACCCCCAGGTCCCTGTCCCCTACACTACTCTGCAACAGCTCAGTACCCAATTTGTACTGGTACCTGGAGTTGCTCTTGCCCAGATGCAAGACTCTATACTTGCTCTTGTTAAATTGCATAAAATTTTTCCCCGCCCAAATCTCCAGCCTGTCTAGGTCTCGCTGAATGGAAGCACAGTCTTCTGGCATGTCAGCCACTCCTCCCAGTTTTGTATCATCAGCAAACTTGCTGAGGGTGCACTCTATTCCCTCATCCAAGTCATTGACGAATATATTGAACAGCACAGGTCCCAATACCGAACCCTGGGGCAGTCCACTAGATACAGGCCTCCTACTAGACTCCATCCCATTCACCACAACTCTCTGGCTTCTTTTCTCCAGCCAGTTCACAATCCATCTCACTGTGCGATCATCCAGATCGCACTTCCTCAGTTTAGCCGCAAGGATACTGTGGGAGACAGTGTCAAATGCTTTTCTGAAATCGAGATAGACTACATCTACTGCTTTACCATCATCTGTCCACCTGGTAATGTCCTCATAAAAGGTTATCGGGTTGGTCAAGCATGACTTCCCCTTGGTGAAGCCATGTTGACTGCCTCTAATGACCTTCTTATCCCTGATATGCCTAGAGACAGCACCAAGAATAAGTTGTTCCATCACCTTTTCAGGGATGGAAGTGAGGCTGACCGGTCTATAGTTGCCCGAGTCCTCCTTCTTGCCCTTTTTGAAGACTGGTGTGACATTCACTTTCCTCCAGTCCTCAGGCACCTCCCCTGTTTCCCACGACTTGCCAGAGATGATGGAGAGTGGTCTAGCAATGACTTCCACCATCTCCCTCAGCACCCGCGGGTGCATCAGGACCCATGGATTTATGGGTGTCCACATTACTTAACCGCACCTTAACCCAGTCTTCATCTACCAGAGCAAACTCCTCCCTTGTCCTGACTTCCTCTGGGGCTCCAGGGGTATGGGACTCTTCAGGAAAGCCTCCAGCAGTATAGACAGAGACAAAGAAGTCATTCAGTAACTCTGCCTTCTCTGTATCTTTTGTCACCAGAGCACCCACCTCATTCATCAGAGGGCCTGCACTGCCTCTGTTGTTAGCCTTATCTGCAATGAGTTTGAAGAAGCCCTTTCTATTATCCTTGACCCTTCTAGCAAGGTTTAATTCTAAGGAGGCCTTAGCTTTCCTGGTTGCCTCCCTACACTCTCTGACAACATTCTTATATTCCTCCCAAGTGGCCAGCCCCTCCTTCCATGATCTGTAGACCCTCCTTTTACATTTGAGTTTGCCCAGCAGATCCCTGTTTAACCATGCAGGCCTCCTGACACCCTTCCTTGACTTCCTACCCATTGGGATGCAGCAATCTTGAGCTTGGAAGAAGCACTCTTTGAACGCTAACCAACTATCTTGGGCCCCTTTACCTTCAAGTACCCTGTCCCACGCTATTTCCTCTAACAATTGCTTTAAAAGGCCGAAGTTGGCCCTACTGAAGTCCAGCGTTGCTATTCTGCTCAGGATTCTATTACGGCCACATGAGATCCTGAACTCCACCACCTCATGGTCACTGCAACCAAGGCTGTCCTCAGCCTTTACCTCTTCAACCAGACCCTCCTTATTCGTGAGAATAAGGTCTAGCAGCGCTCCTCTCCTAGTTGGCTCCTCCACCTTTTGCATGAGGAAGTTATCATCAATGCACTGGAGAAACCTCCTGGACTGTGGATGGCTGGCTGAGTAGGCCTTCCAGCAAATATCAGGGTAGTTAAAATCCCCCACAATTACCAGGGCCTGTGACTGCGAGGCTGCTACCAGCTGCCTGTAGAAGGCCTCGTCAACCAGTCTGTCCCTTAATTCTCACCCACAAACTCTCAACTCGCTCGTCACCCGCCCCTGGACAGTACTCAATACACTGAAGTTGTTCTTTCACATAAAGAGCAACTCCCCCCCCTCGTCTTGCTGGCCTGTCTTTCCTGAGAAGGGTATAGCCACCCATGACTACATTCCAGTCATGTGAGCTGTCCCACCATGTCTCTGTAATTGCCACCAGGTCATAATCTCCTGACCGAACACGGATTTCTGACTCCTCTTGCTTATTCCCCATGCTGCACGCATTTGTGTACAGGCATTTCAGGGAGCGAGCTGAGCACGCCGGTTTCACCCTAGGAGGGTGGGAGGACCACCGGTCCTTATCAACACTAGAGTGACACCCCACTGGTGCAAGCCCCGTTACAGCCCCATCCCCCTTCGAATCTAGTTTAAAGCTCTCTCAATGAGCCCTGCCAGATCCTGTGCTAGGATGCGTTTCCCCCTATGAGACAGATGAGTTCCATCCCTCGACAACAGGCCAGGGGCTGAGTAAACCGCCCCATGGTCAAAGAACCCAAAGTTCCTGTTTCGACACCAGCCCCTCAGCCAATTATTCATGACTTGTGTTTTCCTGGCCCACCCCATATCCTGCACCTCTCCGGAAGGTATAGAGCAGAACACCACTTGTGCACCCGCTCCTTGAACTATCCGCCCTAAACCCCTGAAATCTCTTTTCATAGTTCTCAGACTCCTCTGAGCAATTTCATCACTGCTCACCTGAACTACGAGTAATGGGTAGTAATCAGTTGGTTGAACCAGTTCTGGGAGTTTTCTAGTTATATCCCTGACCCGGGCCCCAGGGAGGCAGCACACTTCCCTACGGCTCGGGTCTGGTCTGCAAATGGGCCCCTCCGTTCCTCTGAGAATGGAGTCACCTACCACAAGGAGTCATTCCTGAATGCGCAGAGTCGACTGCCTCGCCCTTGGAAACCTCTCAGGGGAACCTTCCTGTGCCTCCCCACTTACCTCCCCTTCAATGTCCAAGGCTGCAAACCTATTGCTCAGGGGAACGCGGGGACACACGACAGGCAGAGGTGGTGTTTGCCCACGACACCGAGCAGGGACCCTCTCCCAACTCTCCCCATCCCTCAGCTTGGGGAAGGTTAATTTAATTTATTGCCAATTAATAACAGAGCAAGACAATGAGAAATAAAAACAAAACTCAAACCATTTTCTCTCCACCCTCTCTTCTTCCCAGACTCAGCTTCACTCCTGATTATTCTGCCTCCTCCCCTGAGCAACACAAGGGATGGGGAAGAGGGGTTGCGTAACACTTCTTCTCTGCCTCTCCTTCCTCCTCACACTGTTCCCCTGCTCCGGCATGGGGTTTCTCCCATGGGAGACAGTCCTTCACAAACTGCTCAAGCGCGGATCCTTTCCACATGGTGCAGTCCTTCATGAAGTGACTACTCCAGCATGGGTCCTCCAAAGGCCACCTTTCATGCTAGAAAACCTGGCCTCCTCTCCATGGACCACAGCTCCTTCCAGGAGCCTGCCCCAGCATAGACTTCCTTCAGGGCATTTCCACTGGCTTCCATTGTGGGGTCCTCCACGGGCTGCAGGTGGATATCTGTTCTACCATGGGCCTCCATGGGCTTCAAGTGAAGAACCTGCTCCGCAATGGTCTTCGCCATGGGCTGCAGGGAAATCTCTGCTCTGGAATCTTAAGCACCTCCTGCCCCTCCTTCTTGACTCACCTTAGTGACTGCAGAGTTGTTTCTCTCACATTTTCTCACTTCTGTCTCACAGCTGCCATGCAGCGTTTTGTACCCTTTCATAAATGTTATCACAGAGGCACCACCAATATTACTGGTGGGCTCAGTTTTGGGCAATGGTGGATGCATTTCGGAGCTGTCTGAAGCTGGCTCTGTCCAACATGGGGGCAGCTCCTGATCTACTGTCACAGAAGCCAACGCTGTGCGCCCCTCTCCACACTACCAAAACCTTTCCACATAAACCCGATACAGTGTGCAAATACGCAAAAATTCATTACTGCTTAGAATATTTTCTTAAATAATAAAATGCAGTGTTTGCACTATCATTTCACACCTCTATGCTAATAATACTTGTACATTACTTAAACTGTTCATACTAGATAATGTACAAATACAGTGAAAATAGTAGAGGTAGCAATAAACATCAGGATCTTACTTGTGCATTAATTTGCCAGTTTAAAACACTCATATTCCACAGCCTTTCAGCTTGGAAAGCTTCTATACTTTTTTTTTTTTCCAGTAGCTGTTTAAACAAAAATAGATGTTTATCTCTTTAAATTTTTTCCAGGCAACTGTCACTTTCCCATTTACTCATGCTATGTTGTGACAGAATGTGTCAGCTTCTTGCACAAATGAAAAGAGATATAGACCTATATTTACTTTAGCTGAAAAATAAGTAGTCATCAATTCTGAGAAAAGTGTTTTCCCACCTGAAAAGATGGATAAATAAGGGAGGTTTTGTGAAGTAACTATTTACCAATGCTTAAAAGGTAGTTGAGAGCCAAATATTCCAGTTCAATTCACCAGTACCCATCACTGAGAAAGCAGACAGATTCATAACATGTAGAATTAGATATCTGTAGCAAATAAAGGCAGATATACAGGGAGCTAATGTTCTTACTGAAGCCTTTGATGGTTAAAAGTATCAACAGTAAGAAAAACAGGTAGGTGAACCTAAGCAAGATTTGCTTTTTGCTCTCATGTTTGACATAGAACAGAAATGCCAGTTGGAAAACCTTTATCCTAGATTGGACTCAGATGCTGAAAAGTATGGAACTAATCAGTAACAATTAAGTAGAACTGGTACACTGCTTCAGGAATTTCTTAGAGATATATTTATGGAAGGAAATAAATAAGAGAGGGCAATAATACATAATATCTGTAATTTTATCTTCTTGAAAATTCTTTAATCTTTATCAGTCTCACAGAACCCAAGATTTCTACCACGTAATAAGTTAAAGGGCAAGCTGTTATTAAAAAATCAATTTTTCAAAATATTCATTGAAAACTTAACCACTATGACAAGTAAGAGCATGTAATAGCAGGATCCTTTAAATCTGTTAAATTGCAACTCAAAAATTCTATGTATCATGAATCCAGGAAAAGAAAATAAAAACTGCCAATGAAGCATAAAGGTCAGGTCTTAAACAGATATCAAAATGAAACTGAAGATCAGCTGAAATCCTGGAAAGACACCCTCAGATTTTAAAGGACCAAGGTTTTTACTTAGAGGTTAAATCTGTAAGATAATTTAAGATGCAGCACAAAAACATCTTCATATGACATTTTTTGTGTTGCAAAATGGAATATAATACAGAAATCATCAAGTCAGTAGAAAGCTACTGAGAAACATTTTTCTATCCCTGGCTGACACTGCAGTAGCACAGCTATACTGCTGTCAGCACAGGAGCCGAGGTCATTGTGCATACCACAAAGGCTGCATTGTCTCTTCGGTATATGCCTTATTGAATCAATCCAGTGAGTCATTTGGCCAAATGATTACAGGATACCTTACAGCTGCATTAGGGCTGCCCTCCCTTGTCCCTTTTACTGAAGTCTTTCAGAGGAGTTTGAAGATACCAGGGGATGCAGAGTCCAACCAGCCTTCTTCCTGTTCCAGGTACAGGTAGATGTGGGGAAAGTCTACACAGTGCAGCTTTAATGTGATGCAAAAAACAAGAGAGGGCATAGGTCCAGATCTTTGTTTCTATTTTAATGAGTTTTTATCCATAACAAACATGTTCTTCATAACCAAGACTGACTATGTCCCTCATGGACAGGCAGTATGAAGTATCTTAAAATGCTGTTGTGTGTATTATGCCACGCACCCTGTTCAATGAAGAAAGAAAGATATTCATCTTATGATGAGACTGTTCTGTCATCTTTTCATGAGCACTAGTATGTTTTCTAAGATAGCAGTCAATAGCAGTGTTAACAAAAGCTCTATAAAAATACAAAGAACCCTACTCAGGTTGGAAGCCCACTTTCTCAATCACAATATAGAGATAAAATAAGTAACCGCCAGATGCCTGTGAATAATTAATAATCATCATCTGTCAACTTACCCAGCCCATATAACAATCATCAGGAAAACACATCTTTTAAGAACGTTTTTAAATAATAGGGGGGTACACAGCTGCTGCTGTTGCATTTCCTGTACACATATCTGTTCTTAGTAACAGCTGCAAGTAGATTTTATCTTTCATTTCATGTTGAACTCCCATTTCAATGACTTAAAATCACTGAATAGAATTGCAGAATAACTCAAGTTGGAAGGAACCCATAAGGATCGTTGAGTTCGACACCCTGCTCCTCACAAAACTAAACCATATGACTAAGAGCATCATCCAGATGCTCCTTGAACTCTGACAGGCTTGGTGCTGTTACCACTTCCCCAGGGAGCCTGTTCCAGTGACCAACCACCCTCTCAGGGAAGAACCTTTTCCTAATGTCCAACCTGAATTTCTCCTAATGCAACTTCATTCAATGTCCTTGTGTCCTGTCACTGGTCAACACAGAGAGGAGAAAAGCACTCCCCCTCTGCAGCCCCCCCTTAAGGAAGCTGTAGACTGTGATGAGGTCACCCCTCAGCCTTCTCTTCTCCAAGCTGAACAAACCAAGTGACCTCAGCTGCTCCTCGTCAGTCATAGAAGCATAGAATGGTTTGGATTGGAAAGGACCTTAAAGATCATCAAGTTCCAACCCCCCTGCCGTGGACAGGGACACCTCCCACTAGACCAGGTTGCTCAAAGCCTCATCCAGCCTGGCCTTGAACACCTCCAGGGATGGGGCATCCACAGCTTCCCTGGGCAACCTGTTCCAGTGTCTCAGCACCCTCACAGTGAAAAATTTCTTCCTAATGTCTAGTCTAAATTTACTCTCTTTCTCCTTATACTCGTTACCCCTTGTCCTATCACTACACTCCCTGATCAAGAGTGCCTCCCCATCTCTCCTGTAGGCCCCCTTCAGGTACTGGAAGGCTGCTATTAAGTCTCCTCGGAGCCTTCTCTTCTCCAGGCTGAACAACCCCAACTCTTTCAGCCTGTCCTCATCG
>WKFP01014836.1:1721882-1737425 GCA_011057875.1 Pterocles orientalis | reverse complement strand
CTTGTTGAAATGACACCCAGCAAATTTTAACAGCAAATACTTGTGGCAGGTTAGCCCTTGGCTGGGGGCCAAACCACACACAGCCGCTCACACAGTCCCTGCCCCCACCCAATGATAGGGGAGAGAGTTAAAGAGGTAAATGGAAAAGAGGACTCGTGTGTTGAGATAAGGACAATTTAATAACTAAACTACAATAATATTGGAAATAATACCATATACAAACATGCAATGTGATACACAGTGATACTGCCCCCCCCCCAGTGGATGACCAAAGGCCCAGCCCACTCCCGGCCAATGAGCCCGGAGGAGGGAGGGAATGGGTGATACACAATGATACTGTCCCCCACCTGATGACCAAAGGCTCAGCCTGTTGCTGGCTAACAATCCCCCAAAACTGCACCCATGATTCCCCCAAACGGTGGGAGGGGGGTGGTGCACCGCTCTCGGAGGCACTCACGGAATGGAGATAACAGCCTGAGTGTCCCAGAACCGAGAGCTGACTGAAACGGGGGGGGAAAACGACCACCTGGCCACAGCTAATGATCCCCCCGGAGAGGGAGGATCCCAAAACTCACAGAACGGAGATAACGAGCATCCCGGGATCCAAGAGCTACCAGCGTGTACAAGGGGGGGGAGGCCTTGAGAGAGTGCATGCAGGCACCCGAAGTGAGATGATTCTAGAAGGGTCGTCACCTATATACTGGGTGTGATGTGTATGGTATGGAATAAACAATTGGTTAGTCTGGTTCTCAACCTTAACCTGAGAGCAAATCCCAGTCTAGCAGCTGGACTGTTTCTCTTTGCTTGTCTGCCGACCTTGGCAGCAGAACACAACATTGGTTATCAGTTTTTCTTCTGAGCACAAATCCAAAACACAGCCTCTTGCTAGCTATTTATGAAGAAGAGAAAAAAAAATTAACTCTCTTCTACTTAACCCACGACAATACTTTAAGTAAACTCTCAGAGGGGAGGTTTTAGATCACATTTTCCAGCATAGAACCTTAAGCTTACTCAAATCCTTTTACTAGGACTTGGCCCTACTGTTCTATCTACTGAAACATAGTAAAGAGACAAGAATGGAGACATTGGCCTCACAGGAAAGGTGGTACAGCATAAAATGCTAGTATTAATTTAAAGTCTTTTACCTAGGGCCACTTACAACTAAGCCTGGTAGATCCAGAACTATAAAAATTCTTAGCAGAGTAATGCTTCTTATCCATAAAGAGTCCAGTAATAGTGTTACAAGCTATAGTGCTTTTGATCATTATTGTAAAACACTGCAGTATCTCTTCATAAAGTCTACTGCTTGATTCACCACTCTGTAACACCAACTTTTATGCCTCTATAACAACTCTAAGGGTTTTCCTTTTCAATTAATTTAGTACTTATGGCAGGTGCCAGGTTGCAGAATCCAAGGCTCATTACTCAGTCACAGAAGTAATTTCTCAAAGTCTATAGTTTTCTCTACTGCTCAGCAGCTGACCTTGCCCTGTTTGGTCTTTATGCATTGTTGATGTAATTCTGCCTGCCCAAGACACAAACATGAAGCACTGAGGAGTCAAACTGGAAAACTCGTCCCTGGAATGCACTTTACATTGGCCTATCAATTTTCTTAATACCAATAAGAATGGCAACAACAATAATAATTTAAACATATTTTAGTAGAAGCCAAAACCCATGGATATATCATTTTCGGTTACAAAAATGAATTGTCAGGCACTTACCTACTCACCTTGTATCTCACTGCATTGTGGGCCATTTTTGACAGGCAGGTAATAGAAAGTTCTCCACAAATATATTCAATAGATATGCCTTTGGATGCATGAAAGGGGGACACAGCCTAAAATTCATGCTTTCCATTTCCTAGGCAGGCAGTCCCATCAGAGACATCGTAGAGGTATCTGCTTTCATCAAAATTATTAAGCACCCAGTATCACATTAGGGACAACTAATGGGTTGCTAAGTGGCCAGAGGGTCATTTAGGAGGAAAGACCAGCCTGTTTCCTCTTTGCTCTGTATGCCAATAAAACAACACACACCGGGCACAGGCACTTGATTACCTTCTCCAGAATACTGATATCAACTGAGAAACACTATTTCTCTCCGTTGACTTGGACTCTGTGTTTGCATGGTGTGGGAGGGGTACAGGCAGGGCAGAGCGGGAAGGGGGATGCAATTAAATCAGAAGACTAGAATTTTTCAGGGATAGTGACTTAGTTATGCTTCTAAGCTAGGTAAGCTCATCTTTGTACCTCAAACTTGATAAAAAAGTAGTAGGAGACATATGAGGCCATTTTATCCTTTGTTGAGCTCTAGTGACATCAAAAATACAGATGAGAAACTTTTAAGTAGTGTATCTGATTTATCTGAATTTGCTGACCTTATATTCCTAACACTTCATTTGTACAAGTTTATATCTATGTGTGGGTATATATACACATGTGAGTAATTTTCAGCACTATGAAAAAGAGATTTCATGACATTAACAACGTCAGCTGGAAAAATGCAACTGATTTAAAAACTGCTAACTTGTAACTTAGCTGTTTGAAATTTTGTCTCAAGATGATCAAAATTTATCCTAGTGATTCATTTCTGAAGATCCAGTATGGTTATTGGACTAAAGAATTTACTTTTGCAGGTATAATAATCACAACTTCTCAGAGCCACCTCTTCCAGTGTCTCATGACCCTCATAATAAAAAATTTCTTCCCTATATCCCATCTAAATCTACCCTCTTTCAAGGTAAAATCATTGTCCCTTTTCCTGTCACTACAGCCCTTTGGTAAAAGATTTCTCTCCATCTTTCTGATACACCCCCAGTAAATATTGAAAGGCCAAAATAAGGTCTTCCTGGAGTCTTTTCTTATCCAGGCTAAACAGCTCCCACTCTCTCATCCTTTCTCTATAGGAGACGTGGTCCACCCCTCTGATCATTTTTGTGGCCCTCCTCTGGACCCACTCAAACAAATCCATGTCTTTCTTCTGCTGAGGGCCCCAGAACTGGATGTATTTTTCAAGATGGAGTCTCATGAGAGTGGATTAGAGGGGGGAAAATCACCTCCCTTGCCTTTCTGGCCATACCTCTTTTTGACACGGCCCAGGATACAGTTGGCTTTCTGGGGTGCAGGCACACATTGCTGGCTCATGTTCTATTTTTCGTCCACCAGTATACCCAATTCCTTCTCCAGAAGGTTGGTCTTAATTCATTCATACTCCAGTCTGTATTGACACTGGGAATTAACCTGACCCAGGTAGAGGACTTGGCTTTGTTGAACTTCGTGAGGTTCGGATGGGCCCACTCCTCCAGCCTTGTCAAGTTCCCTCTGGATGGCATCCCTTCCCTCTAATGAATCAACTTCACAACTCAGCTTGGCATCAATGGAAAATTTGCTGAGAGTACACTGAAATCTGTGTATGTCACTGATGAAATATTAAATAATATTGTTCCAAGTCTAGATCCTCGAGGGACACCATTTGTCCCTGGTTTCCACTGGACACAGTATATATCTAAATGTGACTTAATTATAAGTAATGTAGTCTAACTGCATTATGTACTAAACCACATTTTGATAACTAGCGTCTTCTGTGCATGCAAGCAGAATATTTAGTTTCAGTTTTTGAACTAGTTATATTCAGTAACTAGTTTATTTAAAACTTTAAAAACCAAACAAACAATTTGTATTGAGAAAGCAAGAAGGCTTTAAAAAAAAACAAACAAAACCCACAACTGTGTGAGGAATCAAGATTTATTAGTTTTAAGTTCTTCAAGGATGCAATGACCAGAAACAATCACTTCAGCACAGCAACCAAATAGTCTCTTTGTTTAACTTAGTTATTTTTAAATGCATTTAGGTACTGTTGATCCTAAAAGGCAATTAAAAAGAAAGAAAATTATAGAAAAGAATTACTCATTCTCTCTCTAGAAAAATTGCTAAATAGTAAAAAGAAAAACAGTTATTTTAGAATCCAGTTTTTCAGCTTCCTGATTTAAATAATAATAAAATTGTTCATTTAAATCAGTGGATTTAAATCAAATTAATCTGTCCTACTTTAAAGTAATTATAAGATCAAAGATTCTTTGTATCGATGACATTAAACAGTATTAGTTAAAAGGCTAGTTGTTCTATGACTCTCTTCCCAAACTGTTTACCCAAAAGTCTTCTATACATAAATTGTGTGGGTTTATATGAAAGAGAGCTTTTGTTATGTTTTATTATTCTCTGAGGAGTTGTTTATTCATATATTATATTAGAAGCTGATTTTTTTTTTGGTAGAATTCATTTGGCTTTTATCATTATATTCTTATAGTTATTTTTTAACTTATATCTTAAGCCAAACATCAGCAATGCACTCAGTGAAAGTTAAAGACCTTGAGAAGAAAGTAGGAGTTTTAACAATGCAAAGTAATCAAGTAATCAGTCCCTCATTTATTAGATTTTTCCTAATTCAAGTAAAATTAATTAATGTAATGCTATATCTTCTTCCTACAGTGTAGTGTGTGTGTGAACTTATAGCCAAAAGAATTACTTAATCAGAGCTTGAAACAGTGCTCTGTGAGTGCAGTTTTATGTAAAAAACTACTTCTAACTTAAATTTAGCAATAAGAGAAAAGATTGGTCCAGAACTAGAGCCAGTGCTTCCTGGGGAGACAAAGGGGGGGAATGTGCTGAGAAGACATTTACCCCACCTCTGGGGACCATTGCTCACATAGTAAGGCCTAATTACTTAAGCTTTGAAGAAATATTACTAGTTTCAGAAATTATATAGAGGGCCTGTAGGTTTCACGTAGCTCAGGTGGGTAACACAGTTTGCTTGGAATAATGGAGTATGTTAGGAATTGAAATTAAATTTATGAATCAAAACTGAGCCAAAATTATAGCAGACCCAGTAATTGGTGTCTAATGTAAAATCTAGTGATTGTCATATTGGAAAGAGAAATATAACATCAGATCAAGGGTTACAGGCTTTTTTTTTTTCAAATGTTTTCATCTAGAGTTACTTATTTGAAACAGCAGTTAGACAAATAAATAGTGATTTAGGTCGTTTGCATGTTTGCTGTGAAAAGGGCACCAGACTAGAAATGCACTGGGAATACAGTAAGATGCAGGTCCTGCCACAAACATAGTTTCCCATTGCATCCTTCCCATTACCTTTGATCTTCATAATAACT
Source organism: Pterocles orientalis (assembly GCA_011057875.1). Taxonomy (NCBI): domain Eukaryota; kingdom Metazoa; phylum Chordata; class Aves; order Pterocliformes; family Pteroclidae; genus Pterocles; species Pterocles orientalis. The sequence continues at coordinate 1,732,255 of WKFP01014836.1, read as the reverse complement.
TCTATGACAAAGATCATGTGTATAATTTTCATCTTTTGACATGGACTTTTATTACAGAGAGGAAATGGAAATACCAGTTCTGGCAAGGGTCACTATAATAGAATAAAAAGACCTAAATCCAGTTTATGCTTCCAGAGGGAAGTAGAGAACATTTAATGATATCTGTTCCCATTAGAGTTATTAGACTTTTGAGAGTCTATTTTGCAAAGACTTTTTTCTTTGTCACCTTCAGTTCAGAAGCTCAAATTTACTCTCAGCCGCCAAAAATAAAGCAAAACAAAACATCAGAGTGCTCCTGCTCTTCCTTCTACTTTCCCATACTTTGAACCAAATTTCAACTGACAGTTCTAACAAGACTGCCATTCCTTATGAAATGACTGATGAAAGTGTAGGAAATAATTTTACACTATTACTAAGCAGCAATTTTTGTAGTTTCTATGCCCATGACCCAGAATGAAAATCAATTCCCCATTTTACTCTTTGACTTGTCCTTTAAGATCTCACCAAAATTCTGCCAATGAAGGTGGCATTAATTATAAAAAGAAAATAATTTCTCAGCCTAGACTACTTTTCTAAGAAGACCATTATGGTACTGTCTATAGAGAAGAGAGTTTGATTTCTTCATCTATCTGTATAGAAGTTGGTCAAATATTCAAGTGAAACAAGACTTAAAAGATGAAATTTCTGAGCTAACATGAATAATAGATTCCCTAAACATTTACTTCTACAAAAAAAAAAGAAAATGTTTTTCTTAATACTAAGTAACATATAGCTATTGTCTTTGAACTCTCTTTAATTTAAGGAATAAGAACAGCGCAAGCAACAGTATGTCTACGTTCAACATCTTCAGGAAAGGGACTCTACCTAAATTTAGACAGTACTACTTTAGGAAGGGTAACAAAAGATGAAGAAGCATATCCAAAAAAATTTAAATCTGTGAGGTCTAGTTAAAAACTGTACCATGCAGTCATAAGCATGTGTTTTCTATTATATAAAATAGATATGGGAGGGTCAAAAAAAGCATAATAAATTATCTATGAAATTTATCAGTTCACTGAAGCAGAATGCAGTAATTGGAATGGAAGAGGGCATTATACATCAAGTGAACCATTTTTCATTGTATGTTTTTTTACTGTAATGTTACTTACATATCCACCTTGTACAAATATATTTCAGGTGTCAAAGTCAACACAAGAAGAGATCAGTTTGTCAAAACAGACTGTATTTGAACAAAACTGTACATTGATGAGCAAGTATTCACTGAAAGCAAAGGCTATGACATCAAAAGAAGAATAAAATAATCAAACTGATAACAAAAATATACAATTCATTTAATACATGGTTTTAGAAATGTAATCTAAACTGATAAAAAGAACTCTTAAAATAATTGAGAAATATCCCATGACAGGGTTGAGCCAATTTAAATAAACAAAATTCTTACTGGTTTAGTTGATCTGATTAAACTTTTGTGTGGCCAAAATCAGTTCCATGGATTAGGAAAATAACAATATTGCTCTAGTTTTAAAATATACTAGGATGACAAAAGGAACAAAATTCAGCCTGCTTTTCTTTGGTATGAGGAATATTGTCTGGAATTTTCAGTAAAAGAGGAAATGCAAAAGTTAAATACAGAGAAAATGTAACTTGTTCCTTGTCTCTGAGAGACTTTAATTCAAGCAAAATGAATTAATGTAATTCCAAAGGAAGGGGAAAAGGGAAAGGAGAAAGGGGAAAGAGAAAAAAAGAGTTTGTCATAACTGATATGTAAATAAAAGATAGTTAAAGGTTGTTCCAGACTGAATAGTTTCAGAGAGACTTCAAGTCAGGTCATTAGCAGATGAAGTTTGCTGGAGTTCATCCGCAATTGCCTAGTATAGTGTTCACCAATGCAAATGTTTTTCCCAAAACATTTCAAGAGTATCCTTCGGAGTACCTCCAGTGAAGACAATTAAACTATCACAGTGACGTACTGGTGTAAAACAGATGAGACATAAAGGTTGCAAACTCTAAGACCAAGGTGAAAGTAACAAAATCACCACATTTATGAATCTTATACTGTAACAAAAATATCAAGAAATTTATTGAGTAAAGAGCACTGTGTTCATCACTTTACACCGTGGACTGCAAGTAATTTAAAACATGTTGGTTTAAAGAATTATGAGGGTTTTTGGTAACAGAAGTTCAAACATCTGCCAGATTAAAAGACTCACCCAGAAAAGAAAAGTGAATTTAATGCAAACCGTATGTCTGAATCAGGAGAGAACAAATTGATAAGCCTGGAAGAAAAGATTTTCTGATAAAGGCAGGGGGGCAGGGAAAGAAGTAATATTAGTTTTGAGAGTCAAAATGAAGAACAGTTTAACCAGCCTCAGGTGGAATTTCTAAAAGTTTTTGCAGCTTTCAGAAATTAAAATGTTTGTGCAACTGTAGATGACTTTTCTTCATTCTTAATTCCACCTTCCCCGTGAATGTGCAAGAGTTCCATTCAGCTGGTCTTTACCAACAGGATTCAGATAACCTCTTTTTTTAAACATTTACTTTCAGGAGTTACAGAAATGGCAGATGTAGGTGTGTAATTTTGCAAGTAGGAGGAGTTTAATTGTAATTGAACATAAATTCCTGAAATCAAGCACATTTTTGTAAGTGAACAAAAAATAATATGTACAGAAATAAAAATAGTAGAAATAACTGAAGAGAACAATTTATTCTAGGTCACTTTTAAAGTCACTTCCCATCCATTCGTTTAAGCAGGCTTTCTTTCAAACAGCGACCTCTTCTCATGTATTTAATAAATTTCAGCTGTGGGAAAGGATTCTACTCCAAAGGTTCAATAGACATGAGTAAGATGACAAAGTAAAGATTGAATGGGAAAGCCCCCCCCCAAAAAAGAAACATTGAGAGAAAATATTTATCTATGAGGAATATATGTGAAAGGGGTCTCTGTATAAACTATCGCAGTGAGAGGTTCACACCCTTCAGTTAAAATACAGCAAAGTATTTTGTCCTGATCAACATTGCTATTATCATGTCATTCCCAGAGTTTAGATGATGTAATATGTTCTGCTTAGATGATGTCAGAGAACAATATTGAAATCAGAAATAAAATATCTGTTTCACTACCACAATCATCTATATATATATCTTAGCCTATATATGTAAATGTATATAATATATATGAATAATGCATATGTCCATTATGCTTAAATCTCTGCCCTCAAAGGAAAACAGAGATTATTTACTGGATGTAACATCCTACTCTTTGCCTAAATGAGAAAAATAATGCTTTGATTGGGTTTTTTTTTGACATACACGTAAAATACTTTGTAAAGATCAAACCCCAAACCGTATTTGCTTTCCAATGCACACTATATTTCCTTTTTTACTCATTCTTTTCTAATCCTTTCACTAGATTTACCTTGTTAATATAAGATGATGCTTCAAATATATAAAACTTCTGAGTTCTTTCACTGATTGATAGTAAAATAACATAGTACTGGATCTGTTCCACTTACTCACATGGAATAGTAATCTATTCAGGTAGTAATTTCAATGATAAAAATGTACTAGTCAGTGAACAAGTTTTACTCCTGGGTAGAAGTCTAGCATAAACACAGGTACTGGTGCAACCTTTTCTCACTTTCAGAATAAAACAGACTTATCATTCTTATGTGAACCTTTTCCTGATCTCTGAAAAACTGATATCATCAAATACAAATTTCAGAAAGCAAGACCCTTGAACTGTAAACACTGTTTTAGTTCTCTTTCCTTTATACAGTATACAGTAGTACTCAACATCTTGAGAAAGTTGAATCTGAAAAAGAGTAGCTGCACCATGTACCTCCCAGTGCTCGTATACTTCTTTATTCTCACTTGTACCTTGGCTTTATGGCTTTGTAATTCATGGAACCTCCTGAACTCTGAAACATCTTCCTTATTTTGAGGAAGCAAACAGTATTTTTTTGTGCTTATTTTATTTTTAATATCTCGGTTTTGCAGTTATCATCCCTCTTCTTATTCACAGGATATGAGTCTCTAGTGTGGGGCCTATGAAGATCCTGTACATATCCATTATTCCTTAATAACATTTTAATGAGAATTGTGCTTGCATCTAAAGGAAAAATGAAAATCTGTATTTGGGTTTTTATACTTCCTTTTTAAGTTAGATCCAAATGCAGAACATAAATGTTAATGTGGTAAATTAGAACATCCAGGGTTACAAATCCAAACTTTGCATTATATCTGAACTTACTGTTCAGCTAATTCTTACTATTTTATGACAAGTCTCTTGATTTTTAGTTTCTTCAAGCATAAACTACAAATTTCACTCTTAAAACTGAAACAGTTTATTTCAAAATGTTTTAGAAAAAAAATGCCTCTAATGTGTTTTTTAATATGTCACTTTCCAACGGAACCTTTTCGGGATAGTAGTACCGTTATGCAAATTGATACTGGAGATTGAGCTAATATAAGTATAGTGTGCCTGTGATGTTAATTCAAGATACCTGAAATGGTGTGAGAGTAAGAGGGACCTGTGCCAATGACATTCAAACTGAGTTTTGGATGCTTTTCACCCACAAGATATCAGGTTCCGGCTCTCATGAGAGAGGGTGTCAAGGAGAAAATTTGTATATGTTTATAAGGTTAAAGTGTCCCATAAGCCTGCTCTTGAGATTTTTATACTAAAGTATTCAAATCAGGCTTACATTGAGGGTGGAGATTTGCAGGAGGCTGCTTAGCAGACTGTATTATAGCTCCATCATTTCTGACATTGACCTGAAAGGATGTGAGCGGGTGCTGTTCTTTCCTTTGTAGCACCGACTCCCTTACTTCTCTTTCGGTGGAAGGGAAAGAAATTCAGAAAGTTACCTTAGCTTTCCCTGAGCCACAGAAGCAGCTAGCAGAGGTGGGGTTTTTTTAACAGCTAAGAAAAGGAAGATACATTCATAAGCAAATGTGTTGACCCTTTTTCTCTTGTTTACTGCTGTTATTTGGTGAGCTACATTATTTGGTTGAGTTTTTATCTGACTCGACTGAGACATTTCAGTTCAAAACTATGAGCTATGCTATTTCGCATCACTTAGCAATAGTTTCCAGCTAATGACAGCTGAAGGGTTAGTTCTTATCAACTCACACAATTTTCCCATTACACAGCAGGCTCTTCCCGTCATCTGATGTGGGGAAGAAGGGAAGAGAAAGAGGGAGGAGTTAGAAAATCCCTCTTCCCTAAGCATATACCTTCAGGGTAATCCTGCATTTTTAAGGAACTCTTCAACAGTGCCTTGTGGAACATAGAAAGTTAGCAGATCAAAAGAAATAAAAAACCTTATCCTAGGTCATGATTACATGTTGTTCATGATGAAAGGCTGGCCAGCATTATGAACAAAGTCAAAAATACTGTTTCTGTGAGTAAGGAGAAATTTTCAAAGAGTACAAGGCCAGAAAGATGATTAAACTTTCCACTTGTTTCCCAGCTCCAGAAACTGCACAAGCTGTTCCCCAGAAATAGGTAGAAATTAGTGAAGCTCCACTATTCATACAGTAGCCTATTAAGAAAAGTTTGCCTATTTTTGCAATTCTTGCTTTGGTAACACTTCCATATATCAGGTAAGTCCTGAGACTAAACATAAAATAAATTCATTGTGGAAGAATTATTGTCCTCTCAGTTAAAAATGTAACGTAGTGGGAGCTGACACTAGATTATAATGCATGAAGATACAAATTGAGACACATCTTCCCCTTTTAATAGGAAAACTTTTCAAGCCATCATCAAACCTTTTTTTTTTTTTTTTTTTTTTGTCATACAGCAGTTCAGGGTATTGTTGTTTAACAACTTGTAATTTACACAACAAAACAAATGTTGGCAGCCCTGTCAGTATCCCATATCTGATAATCAAATGTTTTTGCATCAAGTGAGATTATACAGCTGTGTGATTTGAATAATTAAATATATTTATTTAAATAAACATCCAATAGATTTGGGGGATGGAAAGGACAGCTGTATTGTCAGTGTATCAAAATGAAATGAGATCATTACCACCATATATTGTAGGAATAGAGGAGGATGAAAACCAACAGTTCAGCCATAATGATTTCTTTAGGATATATGTGTGGAGAGATGAAAGGAAAAGATCACTAACAGATTGCTAGTGAAACAGAAAGAGTGTGAAAGCAGCTGAATGGGGCAATACTCAGAGAAATGAAAGTAGCAATGCTTCAGAAAGTAAATATAAACTAAATCTTTGTTTAAGGCAGGGCACGGGCAAAAGACAAAATACACCTTTTGTCACCTCAGAGCCATTGATCTCTTTTGAGCATTGAGCCTAATGAGGCAAGTAGGAGAAAACTGTAAAGGGTCTTACATGTGTGTGTTGTTGGGCTTGGATTATTGTGTAGAACTAAATAATATTTTCTATAGAAAACTATTTCCAATAATGTCAGCATTCCATTACAAATAAATTATGAATATTATTTTATAATGAAGAATTCTGAAGGTGCTTTAATTATGAATAAATGTGCATTATGTCAACTCCACAAACACACACATGTTTTTAAAAGTAGTTACGTATTCCTTATGAGTATCAGTTCATATAGGTCATTTTTGGGGGCCGTATTCTATATAGACAATGCAATGAAAGTGGAGACTTTTCCATCTTTTAAATAACTGTTTATTACTTAATTTGGTGTTCTGCAGATCTAGATGAGACCTATTTCAGCAATGGCTAAAATATCTTTATAAAGATTTATAATTTTGTATCATACATATTTACAATGCATTTGTAAATCATCAGCAATAAGACACTCACGTAAAGTGAGTCTATATATATTACAATTAAAAATGCCAAACTCTGTGATTTCTGCACACATTCATGAACAAAAGTGTTAGATTATATAAATTTAACAGTAATGTTCTTTATACATTCAATGGTGTGGTTAAGATGTCTCTTAAAAAGCAATCCAGAAAGCACATTGCTGAGTGGGAAGTCGTCTATAGAAGAGCCAGTAGGAAGTGCTAAGTGCAGTGACGTTTCTGAGCTGTCACTGGTTTCTGGAGATCATGCTACTTTTCCCACCAGAGACTGTGTTTTCCTTAAACAGATGTCTAATGGAGCATTATTTACTGTCTGTAACTATGATTTTAAATAAAAGAGGAAAAGAATCAATCACTAATCTCCATGCTGAGTGTCAAGGTCTGGCTTGCATCCTTGACATTGCTTAAGGCTAGCATCAATACCAGTTTCTTCTTGAGGAGAGCATTCCAGGGGGAAAAAAAAAAACAAAAAACAACCAAACAGAGAATGAATTTAAAAAAAATAAACAAATGAGTAGTTAAAAACCAGTTAACCAGTTAGAGCTGTTCATATCCATGCCCCTCTTAATTTGAACTATGAATGTACCTGTTGGTTATTTGTAAATCAAGCAGGGCCAGAGCTCAGACTCAAATACTATAATTCATAGTGTGTTTCCTGGAACGTTTTTACCCAAAACCAGTGCCTAGTTACAGTCCAGGAAGTAATTTGGATTGGCACAGTTTCTGGCAAAAATTATAGACAGGATCATTGTTTTGGGAAGGGAACTACAAAGCATGTAGTACTACTCTAGGGCACAACCATTCAAACACCTTGCAAGTCCTTATACCAGCGTTCAAAATTCGGTGTGTACAAATAAAGAATTTTCCTATATAAACTGAGTATTGCTAGCAAAAGTTTTCCTTTGTGTAGTTCCAGGCTTTATTCTTTTCGGGACATATTAACTGGGATTAATAGTTACACTGTGATAATATCTCTGGGAACTTTTTAAGGCTTTTGTTCATATATAACTGTAGCTGCATGAATATTCATGTCCAGGATGCCATGGTGTGTGATGCTGTGTGAACACTGCTAACAATCTCAGTTCCCTTGATATTTCAGTAGGCTATTGTTTCACTTTCTTCAGTTATACTTCTCAAACTATTGCTCTGTGGCAATCAAAATTCTTCAGGAACCTTTAGCATTAACCTTGACAGACCTTTCTTTGAAAGCAGAAAATTTGAATGTTTGTGTTTATCAGACTTACCTCACACCCACAAGACCTAGAATATTTGATTTTATTTTAAGCAATACATTTTTACGCAATACAGTGGGAATGCAGCTAGTCATGCCACTGGTGTATGCAGACTCTCCAGACTGCTTCTTTTGCACATCTTTGTTAAAAACCCTTTTTTCCACCTATATTTTCCCTGGCCACATTGTCATTGTCTGTTGCTAACTGACAGAGTGATATGTGTGACATAAATCTAGAACCATGTTCACTTCCTTGGCTCTATTATTTTAATGTCAAAATGCAGGTATGAGAAAAACAGCAGCATGAAAGTTCGATTTTCATCCACCCATAACTGAAAGGGAAAAAATCAGAATCACCTGAAAGAATTATTTATCTTTACAGATTATTTTTCCTTATATGAGTAGGGAATTTTGTTCAATAACAAAGAAAAAGTCTGTGACATAGTTTTTGTGTGACTTTATAGTGCCTGTAATTCCTTTATAATTTTACAGTTGATTAAGAGGGAAACAGACACAACAGACTTCCTGTTGAAGCCTTTTATTACATTAATTGTGCTGCTTTGTCTGATTGCTCAGAACTTCTGCCTTACATACCTACTTTCTATTAAAAGTAACTGACTTTAGATTGCTATTATTACGGAGATAATATCTACACTGATTAGGTGACAAATGTGCAGCTACATTTATTGGTGTGTGTGAAAAAGCCTATAATTCTATAATTCAGTGGTTACTGAAATCTGTCAGCCTCAGTGATCAGTGGATTGGGCTCTTCAAAAGATGTGAACCAAAGTGATTTTAATACATTAGCAAAACTAAGATTTTAAATTATTTTTATCCAATGCAGAGTGTCCTCTAAAACTTACAGGACTTTTGGGACTCAAGGCGTATATAATTAAGATAATTCTATTTTTCTTCACATAGCTACGTTGTCAAAGGAGCAAAACAACAGTGTTCTGATACTGTCTACTTAACAAGGGCAACAAAACAAATGAAGATGAGGGCATGTGCTTCAGCATATAGCAGCAACTTGAATAACAGCATAAGGGTCTCGCTTGTAAGCTGGCAGGGCTCATTGAGAGGGCTTTAAACTAGGTTTGAATGGGGGAGGGGAAATTACCAGGCCTGTTACAAACAAACCAAGGGGTGGTACACTGAGGGTAGGAGTGGATTCAACAGTTCAGCTCAAGCGCACTCACAGCAGTGCATGAAGTATGAGCAACAAACAAGAGGTATTCAACGACAGAAAAGCCAGCAACAAATGCCCAGAGCCTGGAAAAAGCTCACAGGCTGGCCTGAGGGTGGCTGGAGAGCAGCACACAGGAGATTCAGCCTCCTTGGAAGCCCAACTTAAGTGCTTCTATACAAATGCACGTAGTATGGGGAACAAACAAGAGGAGCTGGAGATGTGTGCACGCCTGCGGGGTTATGATCTTATGGGCATTACGGAGACATGGTGGGATGGATCCTATGACTGGAGTGTTGGAATGCAGGGATACAGGCTCTTTAGGAAGGACAGACAGGGGAGGTGAGGAGGGGGTGTTGCCCTCTATGTCAAAGACCAGCTGGAGTACATGGAGCTCCATCTGGGGGCAGATGAGGAGCCAACAGAGAGCCTGTGGGTCAGGATCAAAGGGAGGGCTGACCAGGGAGAGCAAGTGGATGAGGCCCTCTAAGACAGATAGGAGCAGCCTCACGCTCACAAGCCCTGGTCCTCATGGGGGATTTCAACCACCCTGATATCTGTTGGAAGAACAACACAGCCCAGCACAGGCAGGCCAGGAAGTTCCTGGAATGTGTCGACAACAACTTCCTTCTCCAAGTGATAGAGGAGCCAACCAGGAAAGGAGCTATGCTGGACCTTGTTCTCACCAACAAGGAAGGGCTGGTGGGGAATGTAAAGCTCAAAGGCAGCCTGGGATGCAGCGACCATGAGATGGTGGAATTCAAGATCCTCAGGGCAGTCAGGAGGGCGCACAGCAAACTCACTACCCTGGACTTTAGGAGAGCGGACTTTGGCCTCTTCAGCGACCTGCTTGGGAGAGTCCCATGGGATAAAGCCTTGGAGGGAAGAGGGGCCCAAGAAAGCTGGCTAATATTCAAGGATCACTTCCTCCAGGCTCAGGGGCGATGCATCCCAACAAAGAGGAAGGCAGGCAAAAATGCCAGGAGGCCTACATGGATGAACAAGGAACTCCTGAGCAAAATCAAACAAAAAAAGGAAGCCTACAGAGGGTGGAAGCAAGGACAGTTAGCCTGGGGACAATACAGGGACACTGTCCGAGAAACCAGAGATCAGGTTAGGAAAGCAAAAGCCCAAATGGAATTAAATATGGC
>WKFP01014836.1:1647757-1696555 GCA_011057875.1 Pterocles orientalis | reverse complement strand
GGGGGGGGGGGTTGGGGGGGGGGGGGTGTGGAATATCTAGGAAACTGAATACCTGATGAGAGTTTGGAAAAGCTGAAAGACAACTATATTTTGGAGATAATTGGATACTCTGAGAGAGAACCTGTGAATTTGTGAGGAGTTAGAATCATGGGATCATAGAAGCATCTAGGTTGGAAAAGACCTTTAAGATCATCAAGTCCAATTGCTAACCTAACACTGCCAAATCCACACTAAACCACAGAATCACAGAATGGTAGGGATTGGAAGGGATCTTGAAAGATCATCTAGTCCAATCCCCCTGCCGGAGCAGGAACACCTAGATCAGATCGCACAGGAACACATCCAGGCGGGCTTTGAATGTCTCCAGAGAAGGAGACTCCACAACCTCTCTGGGCAGCCTGTTACAGTGCTCTGTCACCCTCACTGTAAAGAAGTTCCAGCTTGAACCCATTGCCCCTTGTCCTATCACTGGATGTCACAGAGAAGAGCCTGGCTCCATCCTCCTGACACTCACCCTTCATGTATTTTAAACATTAATTAGGTCACCCCTCAGTCTTCTCTTCTCCAAGCTAAAGAGACCCAGCTCCCTCAGCCTTTCCTCATAAGGGAGATGCTCCATTCCCTTAATCATCTTCGTGGCTCTGCGCTGGACTCTTTCCAGCAGTTCCCTGTCCCTCTTGAACTGAGAGGCCCAGAACTGGACACAATATTCCAGATGAGGTTTCACCAGGGCAGAGTAGAGGGGGAGGAGAACCTCTTTTGACCTACTGACCAAACCCCTTCTGATACACCCCAGGATGCACAGGGGCACAGTGCTGGCTCATGGTCCCTAAGTGCCACATCTACACATCTTTTAAATACCACTAAAGATAGTGACTCCACCACTTCCATGGGCAGCCTGTTCCAATGCTTGATAAACCTTTCAATGAATAAATTTTTCTTAATATCTAATCTAAACCTCCCCTGGTGCAACTTGTGGTCGTTTCCTCTTGTCCTATCACTTGTTATTTTGGGATAAGAGACCAACACCCATCTCGCTACAACCTCTTTTCAGATACTCGTAGAGAGCAATAAGGTCTCTCCTGAGCCTCCTTTTCTCCAGACTAAATCCCAGTTCCCTCAGCCACTCCTCGTAAAACTTCTCTAGACCCTTCACCAGCACTGTTGCTCTTCTTTGGACATACTCCGACACCTTTTCTATTGTTCACCTTTTTATTTCTTTAGATTCAATGTGGATGGCACAGAAAGTGTACCGTTTGGTGACCTGTGCCACCCTCAGCACAGCTGCATTAGCAGCTAGCCAGCCCTGTCCTTGAAGCTGGAGCTGACATTCTATCCAGTCTGTGGGAATGCATGCTCTACAGCTGGGTATCTGTCATGTAGCTTTGCAAATACACTACAACTGACCTTAAATAAATATTTTGTCAGTAATTTTGAGGGTGGATGTTCCTTTACTGTGAACCTTTACCAGCTACGTGCAAAAAAGTGTGTATTGGGTCTGTCTGAGATGGAGTTAATTTTCCTCATAGAAGCCTTCAGTGCTGTGTGTTTCATTGGCAGCTAGAAAGGTGTTGATAACAGCAGTGTTTTGGCTACTGCTTAGCAGTGCTCACACAGCATCAAGGCTGTCTCCCAACATTCCCCCTAAAGTAGGATAGGGGTGGGCAAGATCTTGGAAGGGGACATAGCCAGGACAGCTGACCCAAATTGACCAAAAGGATATTACATACCGTATGACGTCTGCTCAGAAAAAAAAGCTAAGGGAAAAGAGGAGGAGGGGGGCATTCATTAATATGACATTTGGCTCCCAGAGCAACCATTACAGGTATTGAAGTCCTGCTTCCTAGGAAGTGGCCAGACATCGCTTGTTGATGGGAAATAGAGAATAAAATCTTTGTTTTCCTTTGCTTCCATGCACAGCCTTGCCTTTATTGCTTCATTAAACTGCCTTTATCTTGACTCACGTGTTTTTTCCATGTTATTTTCTTCACCTTATTTTGCTGAAGCGGGGAGTGATAGAGAGGCCTAGTGGGCACCTGGCATCCGGCCAAGGTTAACACACCACAAAATTATAGTAAATTTAAGCTGCATTTGATAAACTGTAATCTTATAATTTTGACCCATTGAAGTTCATTGTTCCTAATCAGATAAACCAAATAGTGTTGCTGTCTAAATTTCAATTGCCAGGGAAATATTAATTGAATATTCAAAGAAGGGGAGTGAACAAGTAAGCTTGACTGGGCAAATACAAACCACATTTAATATTTTCAGAAAATGATTTGTAGTTCCGTCAGCTCTTCCACAAATTCGGTCATGTAGTAGTTTGTAATAGCCTGGTTCAGCTGCCTAACCCTGAGCACCATCTGAGATCGTTAAAGTGTCCTACCTCAATTTTAGCTGCCTTTTTGGAAGGGTACAGGTTTTCTGCAGGTGCTGTGTCCTATCTGCCAGCCTCACATGGATTTTTAAGAGAAAAAAAAATTGCTGTGATTAATATAGTCTATTAGAGATTTTAAAGAGATAGGGAATAAATCCACTCGCAAAAAGTTGACATAGATACAGGTTGCTGTTAAACATTGTTGACTATCTGACAGCTAGCCTTCTCTTGGAAGAGAATAAACCTTATAATAGGTAATTTTTATTTATTCATGTATTAAAAACTTATTCAATAATATGTATTTTTTCAACATACCATAGTATTGCGTTGTTGGTGTTGTAGGTGTGGAGTGGATTTTGATAATACTTTCAAGACAGTAAGATGAAAATTACTTGAATAATATTAATTTGCCCTAATAATATCTCTGGCATAGAAAGATATTATTTTTCTCTGTTTAAAAAGAGTCATTAAGAAATCCCTCACTCATGGAAGAGATTAATCTCACCCAAATTAAGTTATCTGAAATTTAAATGTGTAGCCTAAGCTAGTTTGCCTGGCTCCCTCTGCAGTCAATGAAGAGCCATTCTTCTTATCTGTTTTAAAAGCAAACTGGTGCTGTGGAGGATCACATTTCTCTCCATGATTATAGAGAGATTCTAGATTATCAACTCTTAACTTTTAGAGAGACAAAGTGAATGTCAGAGACACCATAGGGAACACCCATATTCTTCTCTGGAAGACTCTGAAAAGAAACCCAGATTCCCAGATTGTTAGTCCTTGTATCACTAACCTTAGGGTGCTAAGGGGTACAAATTGAAAGAGTATTTTCATTCAAGTCTGTACTTCTTTCACATATATCACACTACAGGAAGAATATTTTGTAAGGGGAAGATTTAGTGGAATGAGGAGGGTCTAAAGAAAGGAAAGTGTATAAAGAAAGGATTAGTGTGTTGTATTTAGAGTACAAAGGGCTGCAAGAGAAAGGAAGCTGTTGTTCTTAGGAAACAGCACTAGGACGTAGTGTGCGCTCACTGTAATGGTGAGGAACATGCCTTGAAGAAGAATAATAAAAACTGTATGCGTACATAGCTGTATATATATGTAGATACACATACATACACATATATGCCATTACCTTTATGTATAAAATATATACTGTATATGTAATTCATCATATTTTTCTCTTTTCTCAGTGATATTATTTTAACTATATTAGGTATTTAATGACTCTGTTTGTTTTATAGTGAAATATAATTAATCATGAGATTGAAGGCAACAAGGACCATATAAAATAAATAGAAAGTTCAGAAATAAATACTCTATGGAATAAAGTTCAGACAAAGTCATTGCTAGTAGGTAAGAAGTCCACACTGTATGGCTGTCAGATAAATGATCTGTTGTGAAGAGACATGTTGAATTTCTCTCTTCCAGGTTGTCAGAGCACACCATTTTATTGTCATGGTTTTACATATGGAACCGCAAAAAGAAAGATTTTTTGAACTACTGAAAACACAGTTTAAAAAATTAGATCTTGAGGTTAATGACACCTTAATTTATGTGTTAGTGTTATAGACCTCGTATTTTCTGTCCAATTATACATACTCTATAAGTAATATTTTCTATAGTAAATCATAGTGCAGACTGTCCTTAGAAGCTGGCCTGATCTTTCACCACTGTAATAAAAAAGAGAGACTATTTTATATACTCATAGTGTTGAGAGAAAAATGTTACAGCAACCTGATCAGTTAGTTAAGGAAATATTGAATTAGGTGAAATTGATCACTGTTCAGAAGAGAGAACGGACATTTTCTGATAACTTTAAAAAGGAAGATACAGAAAAATGGTTAAAAAAATCTTGACGTGTCCTTTTCTTGGGAAAAGAAAATAAATTCTTGTGTTGCTCCATTACAAAGGGGGAAGTGAGTATTGTTATTAGAAATCTAAGGCAGTTTGCCCAAAGTTTTTATAGCCAGCTTTCGCAGGGCTCTAAAACAATCTTTAACTCCTATGGAAATAGTCTTACTTAATGAGATCACACAATGAGAAGTTGTCTTTTCTTAGAAAGAAACAAGGAGAGTTGTCATAGCCAAAAATAGAGACACTGGGCTACTTGCCAAGTAGACTTGTAATAATAGGGATACATTGGACCTTAGATATAAGGACCTCAGATAAAAGCAAGAGAGGTGCTGATATGTAAAAATGTACTTGACAAGATAGAAAAGATATATTTAGGTACTCTGCAAGAAAAATTGGTCTTAGTTAAATTGAGGATTTGCGTAACTGCTCTTTTATCAGAAACTTTAAACAACTGTACTAAGTCCAAAAAAAGGAAACAATCAAAAATAGTCACGATCACTGCTGTTTGCTCTAGTTGTGGACCCTCTATCAACAATTAGAGACAAAAAGAATAAGGATGAAGAAGACTGCAACCATAAGATTGGTCTTTGTGTTAACTTAAATATTCAGAGGGATGTTTAAATAGATACTCAACAAGAGATCACAACAACTTTTAAAACTACTTGTGTAGCATCCTGGTCTAAAATAGAGAAATCTTGTGGAATGGACAGGGAAAGAGATATCTTGAGTGGCTAAAACAGTTACAAGTAAAATGAATTAACTTGAAAAAAATTATTTCTTTTAATTTCGAGTTTTCCCTTACAATTATCCCATAGTATTACAGACTAAGACTGAGCCTGTTAATGTTGAAACTGTCCTTTTAAATGGGAGGTTTGGGATTATTGTGCACCTTAGTTAAAAACATAAATTAGTACATGAATCATTGAGCAAGATGCAGATTGATACCTAATGGGATTAAAGAAGGAAATTAATTCTTTGACATGTAATGGATAAAGACAGTTGCAGCCCCTTCTGAGATTTCCTCAGATCCCTAGAAAAATTTGAAAGTTTCTGTAGTAATTCTTCTGTCTGATAAACTCATTGCTAAAAATTAGTCTTCTTTCTTTTAACCTATCAGACATGTTTCAGTTTTCATTCTCTTTTTTGGGAAATTCATTTCTCAGTGCCTAGATGGGCAAGGTATGAGTTCCTTTTTCACAATATCTTTAAGTTATAAACCATATACACAATAATATGAAAAAAATCAATAAGTCTCTCATACCATTTTGAGCATCAATTTCCAAAATGTGCACATAAGTAAGGTGTAAACCATTTGCATAAACAAAAAGAGATGAACAAGAATTCTGGCAAATGAAGGTTTGGACTACTCAGTTGGAAAAATATCTAGATAAATAAAGAAGGTTTTCTTCTTTCTGACCTCTTCTCTATGTATTTTATGTGAATCAAGTTTATGAAATACTGTACAGCTAGAGTTAGTTAGACCCATATATATTCTACAGAGACTGTGGGGAAAAGCTCTTTTCATATTTAGCCTCCTTTGTTTAAATACAGAGACAGAAATACTTCTAATTGTAGTATATAGAATGGTAGCCTAGTTAGTTGATGGTGGTGTCCACTTATACCTCTTGCTTTTCCAGCTAAGTGCTAATTTTAAAACAGCTGACTTCATGAGAAGCAAAAAATGAATTTTCTTCTATTAGGTACCAAATGCTTAAATGTGTGAGCAATTATCCACAAACTGCCCTTTTTCAGAAACTGACATGTTAATACATCCTTTGTAATAGAGCAATTCCAGGAAACTAGATTGTTACTAAAAATTCAGGATGTTATCTAAAACCAAACATCCCTTCACACTCAGAAACAAAAGTTTACGAGTGAGTAAGCATAAGGCTTTGTATAGATTCTCTCAGTATTAATAAGTAAATATAAGTAAATTATAAAAACATGCCACTAGTTGATTTTTCTCTTCCTTTACAGTACAATCCATAAAATGTAGGTACTTCTTTTGTTGTTGAACTTCATCCTTATAGCTTATCCTTATAACCTCAGAAAGGCTGGGTGGTTTCTAGTTACAAATGAAACGCCATTTGAGTTGTATATAATAAAGGCAAAATGAAGTGCATACCTTCTTCTGTAAGTTAGATGCAACAGAGTGTTGGATATTTGTTAATGTCTACAACCAGGTACACAACTTCGGTGTTCTCCTTTCAATAACACAAGTTCCTTTTGTAGAAAGAACTTAGCCATAACATTTTTTCAAGGCATCAGCCTTGTTTCAAGAGCCATGGAGTTACCTGCCTGTCATACCTGCCGTAGGAATTGCAACCTGGAGATAGCAGCTCACTCTGTACACTCCTATACAAGTAATACATGTGATTATTTGGGGTTCTGTGCTCTAAGCAACCAGCAAGATAAAATTACTACTGACAAACACAAGACTCTATTCCATATATACAGTAAGAGACAAAGTATCTGAAGAGGGAAAGTAAAACTAAAACCAGCTGTGGTGTGATGTAGCTCAGATGTAGAAGGAAAAGGAACTTAAACTGTCTACTTGGGGAAAACATTTCCATTTACTAGCTCAGTAGAGGACTGAAGCACCTATACTGAGAGAATGTAACAGTATATAGTCAATAATGATATTAGTCATGAGAAAAAGGTAGCACTTTTATTGAGTGCAGTAGGGGTTAAACCTATAAATTGTTGCATATCTTCGGGTGCTTCACAAAACCACAGTACTAAAGAAATGCTGACATCGTAGAAATTCTAGAAATCTACCTTACGTCAGAAGTTGCTGGTGATTGTAGACTGTTTACAGACTGGTTAAAGAAAAAAAAAAAACAAAATTAATAAGTGGTTGAATTAAAGAAATGCATTACCACTGGGTAGGTGATTTCAATGAAGAGTTAAGGGTTCTTATTTCTAACGGGACATATAGTATGTAATATGCAAAATGAAGAAAATACAAATCAGCTATTGGCTGTGGTTGCTTCCACTTAAAATATATATTAGATACTACTATTTTAATTTGGACTGCTAGTGAAGACAGCAAGGGGTCACAACAGCATCAGAAAATCTGTTTGTCAACAATTCACTGGGAGAGGAGCAGGAAGGACAGTGTAGGGAGCATTTCCAGACTGTATATTTTTAATATACAACACAGTCTCACAGTGCCAATTATTGTTGGTTCAAGGACAAACACTGTGCAAAGAAACTGGGACATACACAGAAGAGATGTACAGGTCAGTGCAAAAAAGCACCTCATGGGGACAATACCTGAGAATTCCAGAATCATCAGCTTGCAGACGACAGCACAGAGTCCGTAGAGAATACCTTAACATCTCTACAGCTGTTTAATTTAGAAGTTATTATTTGAGTTCCTTTGCAAGTGAAAGCAATGCAATATAAAATTAAGCTTGATCCAGAGGCCGCTGCTTCTGTAATCTCACAGCAGGTTTGTCAGAGGCTACTTAAGAAGGTGAAATTGCTGAAAACTTCAGTGTTTCTAAAACACATACTAGGAAAACCCTCACTCCCCTGAGTGTTGTAATGGTGAAGGTAACATATAACTGTAAACACCATATGTTAAATCCTTATGTTGTGAAACGAGGAGGTCATGCACTATTTGGTAGAGGATGGCTGAGAAAGATTCAGCTGGATTGGCAAAGCGTAATGTGTTTGCAGGCTTGAAAATAATTATGGACTCCAGCCCAAAACAAAAATAACTGTTCTGAGTGTTTATACAATGAAAATAATCTTTCAAATGGTATCAGAATCATAAGCATAACTAAGAGCCATCAGCATAATATAGCTGTGAAAAAAGGCAAAGAGGATAAAGGTGTACTAGGCAAGGTGACAACAGCAATACAAAAGTAGTAATGTCATTATTCAAGACAATCTTGAGGTCTCCCCATGCTATAAAGTGTGTATTGATTTTTTTTTTTTCTGGTTAAAAAAAGTTAAAGTTGTTCTTGTGCATGAATCCATCTATCTTTCTTAAATCACACACAATTTAGTAATCAGAATGGATGTGTATTGTAAGTGTAATATACATTACTGTTGTCAAAACTGTTGTTGAACTGGTGCTCAGAAAATGTCTTTTTCAACTTTTTCATTTTGTATTTCCATTTTGTAAGACAAAATGTTGTTGCTATACAAGTTTCCCTCAGTTATGACCAGTATTTTTTAAGCCTTAATTAAACCATCACAAATTTGCCATCACAAACAAATTCATATAATCTGAGAAATTTTAACTCCTCAGAAAATAGTTATTGCCCTTTTGCCTGAAGTGTAGTAACTGATTCAATGGATACTCTCAGTCTATTTCAGCACAAAGCCAAGCATAGTAGCTTAAATCACCACCAGAGCCAAGAGGATAGCGTGCAGTATCGCTTTGTCAGTGACTACTAGTAGTCTAGTGAAACTCACATCCCAGTTCCTTCTCCAAGCTACTCTGGCACGTGAAAGTATGAAGGCTTTACTGATATAGTCACATCAGGAAGAGGGAGGCAGTATTTTCTTGCATTTGTAATGATGTGATTTCAGCGCAGTAATTTTTAGGAAATTTTACAGCAGAGATGTGGGGCACTCTCAGAAAGAGTTCACCAATCCCATTTACTTCACAGTTGCACTATTTAACAGGAATCTTAAATTTCATTTCCCTACTCAGTCATGAAGGCTTGCATTTGAAGGGTTAACATACCCTTTCTTCCTTATAGAAGATTATCCATAGAGAAACTACATTTCCTGTGAGACGCTGTGATCTTCCTCAGTAGCGGAAATTCTTCAAATTCACAGTTCCTGTGACTGATGGGACAAAATGTGCTCCAGAGAGGAGGTATAAAACAGGCTGGTATGTAGCTTGTTCTGTATAACGATGGAAATGCTGTGAGTAATGGAGTGAATGAAATTCACATTTACATTTTGCATGAAATTGATAAGACTGTTGGAAGTGTAAGAATTAGACTGGTTCGATGGTTATACTGAAGGCTGCCCTGAGACTTGTCTGTTTGCTATTAATGTAGCCATTTAGGACCCTACTAGAGAAATAGCATATATAAATAAATTGGCTCTGCATACTTCTAACCTGTGAATAAGTACAGCTAGTATTGATATCGCCGTCTTCCTGTGATTTGTCTTAGTGTTGCGAAAAGGACAAAGTCTCTTTGTCCTTGTTTCGCAGTCAGAAAGTTAAACCATAGCGGTATCGAGGTCTCAGATGAGATCTAGACTCATTCTTTGTACCCCAGGGTCCCATTCCTCTCACTGTTGAGACTGGCCAGGTTTTGGAATAGGACATGGACACCATTTGATCAATGCCACAGCATTTATTCTTTGTGGAAGCTGCTTAATAGCACCAAGCAGACAAAAAGCAAGAACAAAAAAAAACAAAAAAAACAAACTGTGAAACACACTTCGGTCTCACCTAACAGACTTAGAATGCAGTCAGTGCCTATCACGGGACACAAGAAACTCTTTCAGGTTCCTTAGCCTGGATGTAGCCACAAAAAAAAAAAATGAGAGACAGGGAAAAAGCTATGTTTTGTGGAAAGCAAACTGCTTCTCTGAATCACACCACCATCTTTCAAGCCAGTCTTCTACACGCATGTTTTCCGAATGGCTATTACATTCTTATTGGTGTAGAGTTGTCGTTCTTATTGGTGTAGAGACTAATCTACTAAGGATAAAGTAGTTGTCATGGTTTCCCTTTCCAGTCGGTGGAAATAAGTAGTTCAGAAGTATGTTTCACTTTACCTATTTTGCAAAGATTAGATGCATTGCCCTTTGGATGTTTTTTCCCCATTTATTATATATGTGTGACTCAGAAAACTAGCAGCAACTCTACAGATACTGAGCTTAATGTGAAATGAATCTCTGCTTTTCTCTCTAGTGCACTTGCCCAAGACCTGTGTTGCTGCAGATTTCTTCAGACAAGATCAGTCCTTTAGACATACACATGGCAAGACAAATTCACAAATCTTCTGCATGTTTCCTCAAATGTTTACTCCACTATATAGGAGTATGTGTGTAGTCTAAGTGATTGTATTGTGCTGTACTGCATTCTTCTCTGCAATTCAAGGCATTTCTTCTGACATACAGAATTTAACTTCTGTGTATCTTCAATTACTTATCTCAACTACTTTGTTCTGGTTGTTACTTTGGACCTGGGTTTATTTCCCTACTAAAGACAGTCACCTCCCCTGAAAAGTTTTGGGTTCCCTCCCTCCCACCCGTTTTTTCCTGTTTATGTTCAGATTGAATAGGGGCTATCCTTAAGCCGTATCCAAAGTCCATTGAAGTCAATGTAGTGGTTTCTATTGATTTTTAAAGTACATTTAGCTTTTTTTTTCTTTATTTTATTTCATAGAATCATAGAATGGCCTGGATTGAAAAGGACCTTAGAGATCATCTAGTTTCAACCCCCCTGTTCTGGGCAGAGTTGACAACCATTAGAGCAGCCTGCCCAGGGCCCCATCTAGCCTGCTCTTGAATGCCTCCAGGGATGGGGCATCCACAAGGTAAGGCAACCTGTTCCAGTGCCTTACCACCCTCTCAGTGAAAAATTTCCACCTAATATCCAACCTAAATCTCCCCTCTCTTAGTTTAAAACCATTCCCCCTCGTCCTGTCACTATCAACCCCTGGAAACAGTCGCTCCCCCTCTTGTTTATAGGCTCCCTTCAAGTACTGGAAGGCCGCAATGAGGTCTCCCCGGAGCCTTCTCTTCCCCAAGCTAAACAAGCCCAGTTCCCTCAACCTTTCTTCATAGGAGAGGTGCTCCAGCCCTCTGATCATCTTAGTGGCCCTCCTCTGGACCTGTTCCAAGAGCTCCATGTCTTTCTTGTGCTGGGGCTCCAGGTCTGGACACAGTACTCCAGATAGGGTCTCACAAGAGCAGAGCAGAGGGGGAGAAACACCTCCCTCTCCCTGCTGGCCACCCCTTTTTTAATGCAGCCCAAAACACAGTTGGCTTTGCGGGCTGCAAGCACGCACTGCCAGCTCGTATCCAGCTTCTCATCCACCAGGACCCCCAAGTCCTTCTCTGCAGGGCTGTTCTCAAGGAGTTCTTCTCCCAGTAGAATAAAAGTATAAATGTACCTGGGATTGCCCTGGCCCAAGTGCAACACCTTGCACTTGGCCTTGTTGAGCCTCATTAGGTTCTCATGAGCCCACTTCTCCAGCCTGTCCAGGTCCCTCTGGATGGCATCCCTTCCCTCTGTTGTATCGACTGCACCACTCAGCTTGGTGTTGTCTGCAAATTTGCTGAGGGTGCACTCAATTCGCTCATCTATGTTGTTGATAAAGATGTTGAAGAGCACTGGTCCCAAGACAGACCCCGGGGGGACACCACTTGTGACTGGCCTCCATCCAGACATAGAGCCGTTGACCACAACCCTTTGGCTGCCACCAGCCAACCAATTCTTTATCTATTGAACAGTCCATCGTTCAAATCCATACCTCTCCAATTTAGAGAGAAGGATGTGGTGAGGGACCATGTCAAAGGCTTCGCACAAGTCCAGGTAAATTACATCCATTGCCCTTCCTTTGTCCACCGATGCTGTCACTCCATCATAGAAGGCCACCAGATTGGTCAAGCAAGACCTGCCTTTGGTGAAGCCATGCTGGCTGTCCCGGATCACCTCTTGGTCTCGTGCGTGCCTTAACATGGCTTCAAGGAGGATCTGCTCCATGATGTTCCCAGGCACAGAGTTGAGGCTCACTGGCCTGTAGTTCCCTGGGTTTTCTTTTCTCCCTTTCTTAAAAATAGGAATAATGTTTCCCTTTTTCCAGTCACCAGGGACTTCACCTGACAGCCACAATTTTTCAAAGATGATGGAGAGTGGCTCGGCAACCACATCACCCAGCTCTTTCAGAACCCAGGGATGCATACCATCTGGCCCCATAGACTTACATACATTCAGTGTCATGAGGTGGTCTGGGAGTTTTTCTGCTGTTACAGTGGGAGGGATTCTGCTTCTCTCACCCTCACCTAGAGGTTCAGGGTCCTGACAGACATGGGAAGCCTGACCATCAGTGAAGACTGAGGCAAAGCACTTATTGAGTACCTCAGCTTTTTCCATGTCTGAGGAAGCCAGTTCTCCTTTCCCATTTATCAGAGGGGGAACACTCTCCTCGGCCTGTCTCCTCCTGCCTATGTACCTGTGTAACCCCTTCTTGTTATTTTTCACGTCCCTCACTAAGTTCAACTCCATCTGTGCCTTGGCTTTCCTGATCCTCTCTCTACACATCCAGACAACACCCTACTTCCACTTCCTGTATGTTTCTCTCTTTTCCTTCAGTTTGAGCTGCAAGTCCTTGCTCAGCCATGCCGGTCGTCCACCTCCTTTGCTTGATTTCTCCTGCAGGGGGATGGAGAGCTCTTACGCTCTCAGAAGGGTGTCCTTTATTTATTTATAATAAGTCCCACTGAAAACAAAGATATGACTTGTTGAATAAGATACCATGAATGAAAGTAGCAGAATCTGTCCTTCAGCAAAATTTCTCCAAGAAATCTTTGAGGTAGTTCACTAGCACTTTAAAAACAAAGTATTGAACATAATATATTATCATGTAAATTCTGTCAAACACTGTGTCATTAACATTTAGCAATCTTGTTTATTCAAGTCAATCCATCTATATATACAAATCTGATATTTACCTATTTAAAAATTTAACATGCGTAAGTGCCCATAAATCAGTTATGACAAACATTGTTAAAACAATCAATAGTAAGGAATATGCATTAATTCAAATAATATTGATACCCACATGAACTTGCATCAGTCTTTGCAAAATAAGAAAAATGAGACATCTTCTTAAAATCAATATTTTCCTTTTTATGTCACTCATTTGAAGAGCATCAATAATACATTACTTTATACCTTATGTGTCAGTAGCCCTACTTCTAAATGTAGAGGTATCTTGAAAAAATATTGAAGTGAGGCAAAAGGAAAAAGTCATCAAAGCAATGAACTGCTAAAAAGCTTGCATTCATCCAGTGTTTTGTGGGTATTCATCTGAAGTAAAATATGTATGGGCAGCATTACTTGTTGGATATATTATTTATAACTCAGACCTTAATAACAGATGCTTGTACATTACATTTGTCCTGGAGTTAAAGAGCAAGAGGAACAGCAAAAGAACTCAGTATTGCCTTTATCTATCCTCAGACTTAAGAACCAGGAAGTTAGGCAGGTGTGCAGACCAAAGTGGAAATACAAGATGTGGAATTGCAACATCCATTCATCACAAAAGAAACATTTTAATTGGTTATATGTGGAAAATATCTACTTGACAGTCAGTTTCTCACTTTCCACATAAGTGCTTTGCTGCTTGGATGCCTAATCTTGTTTAGTATAGGGAAAGTAATTTGACATGAAAGTACCTAGATGGTTGCTGAAAATTAATTGCCAATTAAAAAAGAAAAATGTTTGTGCTACTCTATAAACAAGCCAACATATAAACCTTTCAGTCTTGTTGCTTTATTTATGTCTTTGTAGATCTGGTTTCAAGCTATTTGCATACAATTTACAAATTCATATTATAATTCTCCAGTATATTTATGATTTTATAGTTGTATATATTTTACCTCTATGAAAAATATTTATTTCTTTATGCTTCTGTTGCTTATTATTTAACAAATACATTTCATTACATTTGATAGTTTATGTCTCTTCCTTAGAATGAGGCATTTTTATATGTAGGGCTCAAAGAGAGGAGTTTATTTCTCCCCTACATTTAAAAAATATAGCCAAACCTCAAAACTGTGAACTCCTGTCTCTAACTTTCCGTAGCTTCCTCAGTCTGCTTTCAAGTGAGGATGAATACCCCAATGATTTAAAGTATAAAGGTTAATCTGAATGGAAAATGAAGCGTTTTAACAGAATTCTAAAGCTTAAGGACTCCTTTCAGCAGTAAAGAGACTTTTGAAAGTGGCTGACCCATAGAAGTTTCATGAGTACCGTGGAATGGCCCCCTTAGATCCAAAATACGATTCATCTGGCTGAATCCATCATAGAAATGGATATTGACTTCCATTTCTTCCTTCTTCTCCTCCCAAAACTGCCTTTCTATAGACGTCAGGTAGACAGTGTGAATCAACATTATGTCTACATAAATGTTGATAATGATGCGTAGGATAGTTTACTGACTATCACAAATTTAAGTTAGTCAAAGAAAATTAATTGAGATTTGAATCTTGCATGATTTTTAAACAGTAAATAAGTATATCTCCTTTAAATATTAAAAGTAGGTTTTTTGTTTTTTTCTTTAAATTAAAATGTGTTCCCAATGGGGGAAATTTGGTCACTTTACCTTCTGTTAATAAAAATATGGGAATATCTATGGTTGTTCAAAACTATTACTCTTTATTTTAACTTTTTGTTTCAGTCTTCAAGTCCACATGAGTGAGGCAAACCGGGGCTTGTTTGCTAAGGCCAAGCCAAAAACCAGATTTTAACGGCGGAGGAAAAAAAAAACAAAAAACAAACAAAATTAACCAAACAAACAAAACCAACAACAAAACCACAAAGCTTTCAAGAGCAAATTTTGATGATTGCAAATCTCTTGGCAAAATATGGGTCCAAGACACCAGATCCACAGATTTGACTAGCATGAAAGACTGACTGCAAATAATTTGTGAAGATTTTTTAGGTTAAAACTATCCTATAGGAGACTTCAGTGCACACTGCTTAGTTTCCTCAGAAAGCCTATGGTTCCAAGCAAAACATCAATAATGTGGAGAAGATGTTAGGGTCACTAATTCTGACTGTGCCAGAAGATCTGTAATTCTCAAAAGACAGACATATCACATACAATAGCTGCCATTCAAGGCATTAATCAACAAACAGTGACCTGTTTTATTTTCCTCTTCTCTTTTAATTACAATGATAACTATAAAAATGATAAGAAATTATGTGTAGATTTTAGCGAATGCAACTATTTACTGGGGAAAAAGTTATCAAAAGTACATTAAAATAACATTAATATTGGAATCCTAATGAAAAATAACATATAACTTTTTATATTTAAGATTTTCAAGTTTTTGTTGCTTTTAGACCCATTTTCTAATTTGCATTTCAACGCCTTTAAAAGGTAAACGGTAATACAGATCACAATAACATGTCAAAATTATGTGAATAAATAAACAAGGCCTATCCATCTGCAAAGTTATCATAAACCTCAGAGAATCATAGAAAAGTGGAATCAGAGAATGGTGTGCATTGGAAGGGACTTTAAAGATCATTGAATTCCAACCCCCCTGCCATGGGCAGGGACACCCTCCACTACACCAGGTTGCTCAAAGCCTCATCCAGCCTGGCCTTGAACACCTCCAGGGATGGGGCATCCACAGCTTCCCTGGGCAACCTGTTCCAGTGTCTCACTACCCTCACAGTGAAAAATTTCTTCCTAATATCTAATTTAATTCTACCCTCTTTCAGCTCAAAACCATTACCCCTCACCCTATCACTACACCCCTGACAAAGAGTGCCTCCCCGTCTCTCCTGTAGGCCCCCTTCAGGTACTGGAAGGCTGCTATTAAGTCTCCTCAGAACCTTCTCTTCTCCAGGCTGAACAGGCCCAATTCCCTCAGCCTGTCCTCACAGGGGAGGTGCTCCGGACCTCTGACCAATCTCAACTCGCTCCAACAGGTCCATATCTATTAGTCGTTTGATTTGCCATGTTTCCTAACTTGTTATACCCAACAGAAATAATGTTTTGAAGTGAGATAATTAATTTATATTTATAGTAAAAATATGCCTACAAAAGAGAGAAAGCAGGAGCTGTCCTTTTTAGGAATAGCTTTATTGAAACATAGATAGCTTCCCCCCCCCTCCCCAAGAAAGTCTGTGACCTAGCAAATAAGATAGAGATTGAGGTATCATTTCTGTTTTTGTCATAGCTTTCAAACAAGCCAATTAATGTCCCTGTCTCAGTGACAGGAGGAATAATATTGGTCTATCTAGGCATTCTCCATTAAACCCTAGTAAAGAAGGACCCTGAAATATAGGGAATTAATGCAGTCCAATAGTGAAGGACTTTAACAAACATTTAGGAGTTTCAGATGATCTCTGTAATAAGAAAGAGGGGAGAAGAGGGCAATTCTTGTTTATCCAAACCTATGTTTTAAAGAAGTGTGAATTCAGAGAGCACAAATGATGTAGTGTAACAGAATTATTTGTACAATCTTTAAGAAAATTTCTTACTAGGAGCAGAGCAGCCACACTAGTGCAGAGCTCCATGTAGCCTCCTTACTTGTACTGAGAGCTACAGGGTTTGTGAGTTTAGGTGTAGCACCATCTCCATGGATATACTGTTTCTCCTGGTCTCAAACCTGATTGTTCAAAGTTGATACCAGAACCGTAACACCACTTTGGGCTGTGCATATAGATATAGTTTTAGAAGCATACTGATTGTCTAAAGCTCTCCCCCCAACAGAAAATCATCTAGTGAAACTTCTGACAATGTCTGCTAGACAGCATTGGCTGTCATGACTGCATCACTCCTCTTCTTAGAAAAAGCAGCACATGGCTCTGATGTTGTTTTAATAAGCAGAGGTGAAATCCAAATCATTATATAAGGGTTTTTTTTGCAGAGCAGTCTGACTTTGTTCTAGATAGTAATGTGACCAAAGTGAAAAAAATCTAGTTTTAATGAGCTGTCTCAATAGTATGCATCAAAAAGCAAGCACAGGATTCATCAAAATCAAACATGTTTATTTGTGTAAGCAGTGGTATTAAGTGGAGCACTTCATGCTTTAGTACACAACTGATGAGAAATTGTGAAATGGGAATGTATTTCTGGTGCAAAATGTCTGAAGTGGCAAGTCCTAGCTCATGTATAAGTTCAATTCAAAACATTATGTTACATTTAATTTCTATAACCTTCTTCCATACTCTCTCATATTATTATTCATTTTTTTGTACTTAAGCAGTTTTGCCTACTGCTGTACCAAATATTACTGTGTGATGAAGAATATTTATTTCTGTCATATTAGTCACTTGTGAAGTAAATACACAATTCTGTTCTCTTATGAGTTATTTATAGTTTGAAATGCAATCATTCTAAAATATAGTCTCCTTATTTCTCATAGCAATCATTGAAGATGTGCTTTTTCCACATACTAATTTAACTGTAGAGAACTTCCCGCTACTTCTTCAACACATTTTGGAGAAGATCCACAAAATATTTCAGGGACTAAATGAAAATTTTATTGAAACTATTGATGGCCACTTATTTTGGTATTAATGTTTTTCCTATACACCTAATATTCATATATTAAGTAGTTCATTGTCTGCTGTATATCTCAACCATGTGGCACCTGGACCACTGCTGGATAAAAAGAAAAAGTTCATTTTTCTTTAAAAATTAACATAGCTTCCTAGTATCACAAGAAGTTTTAGGAAAAAGAATCCTATTTGCAAGTGCTTAGGCTCTAGAGAAGGCAAGATTTCATATGTAAACACTTTCTCCCAAAAATCTGTTACTAGTTAACCTAAAAACACAAAAGCATTGCTCAATCTGCCAGTCCTTCTCTTCATCAAGTAACTCTTACCGTAAGCTGTATAAAGATTCTGCTTAGAGTTGTTTATTTAGCTATTGTAACTAGATGCTACAAAGCTAATTTTTTTCTTACCTGAATAGTTACTTGTATATGCACAAATATATACGAGACTTGATTTCAGTTACTCCAAATGATAATTTCACATCAGTATTTTTAAACAATAAAAGTAGAGCAAGTGTGAAGTCCTAAACTTACATAAATTGAATTGTTAAAGTGGAAGGACTATTACAAATATTTTGGATTCATTTGACCATGTAATATTATCCCTCCTCATAAACTTTGATAATTGTGTTTCAATCAGCATTCAGCTTCTCCAAGGTGTAAAGAGCATTTTGGGCTTCTGTTAGAATGGCTTGTTGGCTGCTCTGGAGCATCACCTAAAGTCTGCAAGATTTATATGAAGTGCAACCATACAACCTTGGGCTGTGATCTTGCCAGCTTTTACATGCAAAACAGCATGAAAGCTGGTCAATATCTGTATGGCAGACTTCCATTCAAAAAAAAAAAAAAAAAAAAAAAAAAAAGAAAATAGCTGTGTTGATACCCCTCCTTGAGTCAGTACTCAACCAGCATTGCAGCATTTTTTCGAGATGTCTTGTATTAGGCATATTGCTCAAAACTGAAGGAGAATGAAATAACTAGATCTTAGATTTAGACTTTCATCTTTATAGTTAGGTAAATAAAACAGGCAATTTTCAAAATGGCTTATGAGGTTCCCATAAGGAATTAATTATATTTAATAAGGGATTAATTATAGTGACTAGACTTTCTGTTATGTTTTTGAAAAAAAAAATGAGCCCCTTTATTTAGATGTCTACCTACAGAAACAAGAATAATCTTTATATTCCTGCCCATTAAATTCTCATTCTCAAAGCCCTATTAGGTAGGGTTTCCAAAACATCTTAAGCTTTCCAAAATACAGAATGGTGATGAAAAAATTCCTGTCTTCCTTCACCCCAGACACCTTTTTGTGCATCCTTCTTCCTCCTTGTGTGTGTCATAGATGCAGAGCTGAGCTGACTCAGAAAATGGATAGCTAGAGCTGTCGAATGGAAGCCAACAGAAATGTGTGTGCTCAACCAGGTAGAAAGAATAGCAGAGCTTTCCTCAGTTACACAGACTTTTTGGTAGTAGCACAGACTAACAGCTTAAGCCTATTTTGAAACTGCATGCTAAGTTACTTGTGTGCTACAGAAAAAAAAGGTCTCTCCATGTGTGGTCATGAACAGCCAAAATCCTCTTGTTGTCTGAATATGAGCTGTCAGCGTGCCCAGGAAACCAAGAAGGCCAATAGCATCCTGGCCTGTATCAGAAACAGTGTGGCCAGCAGGACAAGGGGAGTTGTCGTCCCCCTGTACTGGGCGCTAGTGAGGCCACACCTTGAACACTGTTTCCAGCACAAATCCAAAACATAACTTCATTCTAGATACTAGATTCATCTAGATTCTAGATGAAGAAAATTAATCATATCCCAGCCAAAACCAGCACAAATATGCCACTGTATTATACTCTATATAGACTTTGTTTTCAGAAGTCTTAGATGGGGAGGTAGGGAGGTGGGGAGAAGGCATAAAGGAAAGGAAAAAAAGCCTGAGAACTTGAATTCACATCCATCATAATTAATCTAGGCTGTAAGTAAGAAAAGTCAGAATTCAGGGGATATTTCAAAGTTAGAGAAACACATTTATCACTGTTAACAAGGACATTTGCCCTTATAAAAGATATGGTTCCAAATTTATCTATGCAAGGACATAAAACTGTAGAATCTTAGAGCTCAGACCAGGATTTAACTAGGGAAGAATTTTGTATCTTTTGTGCTGCTAGCCATTTTATATAGGACAAAACATTTTCTGGAAGAGTTTAGTTCTGGTTTTCTAAGAGTTAAACTGCAAAATTTAAAAAAAAAATGTTCCTGGAAATTATATAAAATGCACTCTTCATAGTAAAATCTGATGCTAATAATATGATCAATTGCATTCAAGTGATAACTACATGACCTATAGTAGTTATCTTCAAAAACACTATATGTGCATTCTGATCAATCTGTTAATTTATGTGAACACATCTATGGAGGGTTCATACATAACACTGGGGATGACACTTCATGATGAAAGTCAAAAGCAAAGAACAACAAAAAAATCCCCCCATGCAATCAAGTAGGTGTGTAGAATCTTCCAGAGGAATTAGAAACAAAAATCTGGCAAAGTAAAGATGCTATATGTTACAAGGGAATTAATCTACTGTGAATGAGAGGTTATAAAGTCAATGAATGACAGACCCTCTTTAGTTAGGTGAACATTCTCAACAACTGTCTGTGACATCTATATATTTGGGAATCTGGGGCATAATCTCTGTGAGGACAACAAAACAACAGTGACTGAACACTTGACTTTATTAAGTTTCGTGAATGGTTGCAATAATATGGTAAAATTAGATGTGCCAAAAAACAGCTATAGAAAACATCAGACCTCTGGTCCTAGTTAATCCAAACGTTTAAATTATTTAAATTGTTGCTTAAATTGTATCAATAAGCCATGATGAAACACTGTTTCTCTGATCTCAAAAATTCTCCAAACTCATTTTAAAAAGTACTACTTCCTTCTTCTGTGGAGAAATTTCATGATGATCTGTTATAATGTAGTGATTTGATCACACAAAGGCTAACACATAGAACACACGTCTTAGGTGTTTGGGCTTTTTTGTGAGTTACAGTCCAATCCAATATTTAGCTTTGTTTCTTCCATTTTATTGATAGAAAATTCTTTTCGGCAAACATTTAGTTGGCCTCTACTATATTGATCGCTGCTGTTGAGGGAGAATGAGTGTTCTGATTGCACTCTTCTTGAGAGACTGTTAAGGCAGAGCAAACCCGGAGATGCTAAGCAGGTCACTGGACAGTCCTTCATAAATATTCAAAAGAAACAAACATTGTGAAAGACAGTAATGCTGATAGAATTTACGGATATGCTAAATAAGAATAAAGCATTTCCTGCAGAAAGCGCCTGGTTATTATTATAGGGCCTTCTGCTTTAATGAACTTACACTTCTAACTAATGGCAAATTAGGTTAACATTTCCCTTTCAATACCAAGGACTTTTTCTGCTGTTTAAAAAAAATGGTGAAAAAAAAGAAGAATTCTAAGCTGAATTGCAAGAAATAAGCATTCTTAGGAAGAGGGTGCATCCACTTGCAAAGTCGATTTCCATCCAAAGTTTAGAAACAAGTCTTAGATTATGATAAACTGTATTTGCAATGCAGGGGAGTAAACATGATTATTACTTTGACTGCTACCTAAATGAAAGTAAAAGCATATGTAGAATTGCAAATGAACTTCCCCCTGTAGAATGATTTCATACAGGTCAGTACACTTTAGCTTTTCCATTGGATTATGTGACAAACAGCACAATTCAAACTAAGGATTTTATTCCCTATTGAATATTACAGACTAGTTTAAAAAAAATCAAGAGAAATAATGTTTTTCTGTCTAAAAGTCTGCATTCTTTTTATAAAATTTTTCTGGTTTTACTTCTAGTCACCATGCCACACTGCTAATATATATTTCACTTTCTAGTCAAGGGAATCTTCCTAGCCTGTATCCACAGTTCTGGCACCAAACTTTGAGAATTGTCAGTGGTCTTTACTCAGAGAGTCACTTACTGGATTGAACAAACATATATAGAAGTGGTTGGCTAGCATCCTGATCTTATGCCATACCGGAATATTTTTAAGTTTCATTGAGGCTACTCAACAACAATCAAGTATTAATGCAAACAGGGAGAGCAGAAATCTGTCTTCTGAAAAAGACCCTCAGTCTTTCTGCTAAAAATACTTCCCTTTTCTTGAAGTTCCACCCTTTTAACTGTGTCTACATAAGAGTGAAAACTGGTGGTCTTTATTTCATTAGGCAATAATTTTAGAAAGGCTGTTATCATAAGGATTTTACTTAAAGTTATACCAAATAAGTAAAAATTTTCCTAGAAGGAAAGAAAAACATTGAGGATTTATGGGCGTGCACACAGACACATGAACTAACCAGCCTAATAGCAATGAATCAAACAAAGAAAAAGGGTGTTAGATTCTGTCAGCCACCAGAAAGTGTCCACTCAAGTGTGCAAATGTGCTATATGTGTTACCATGACGCATTGTAATAGCTATAGATTTCAGGAATTAACTGTTGCTAGTGCCTATTTTTTCCGCTCTACACAACGTATCTTAAAGACAGCTTAGTACAAAGGACAGTCAGATTTTGGTCCAGGTGTCATAAACAACAGTTTTACAATAGAGTAAAATCTTTCCTTTCTGTGGCTTTGGTTAATCAGTTAGACAGAGGAGTCGTGAGAAAAGCTCCTTTCAGCTGCTGTGTCATATTTGTCCTTACTACTGCAGATAATAACATTTTTAAAAAGACATCAAAACCCCCAAAAAACCTGTCCACAAACAGCATTTGAGGGTGAACTGAACTATAGATGTTAAGAAGGAGAGGAAGAGAAGTCATTATTCCATTTTATTATCCCACCACAAGAGGATGGAAGAGCTCTGAAAATTACTTTTCAGTTACTGGAAGGGCAAATAAAAAGCAAGTATGCTGCTGCTGCTCTCAGTTTTCAGCAGGGAACTAAACTTGTCTGTGACTTTTAATTCTGTCTAAATCTGCAAATCTCAAAACTTTTAATATCAATAATGAAATGTAGGCAGGAATCTTCTCATTTGTCTTAGACATTTAAAAGCATAACTTGTAAATCTGAGCCCGCCATGTAGATTCAGTATAGAAGAAAAGGGATTTCTCATATAGAACCAATTAAATGTCCTCCAGAAGGACCTGTTGCTCTCCTTTATTTTGTGGGAAACATCAACTTTCAAATGTCTAAGTTAGGTAAGATAAATCGTACCCTCCTATGTCTTAATGATTGTCCTACTAAAGGTTTTGGCTAATTTATTTCTATTTGCTAACTAGGAGAATATATATCTTGCCTATTCACATCTATTTAGGCAGCTACATTGTCCAGTAAATATTTACTCAGTCTTCTAATTTTTTTAACTTTTTTTAATATGCTAGGAAATTTTGGGAAAGTTTCGTTCACTTATGAATTATAGCTACTGAATTTGAATTAAAATAAAAATAAACGTTTAAAATGCCATTTTAGGCTATATTTATTAGCTAAGTAAAACTCTTAAATGTGCTCAAGAAATAAGAATAAAAAATATTTTATTAACTTTGCCTTGTAAACTGATTGATTTATTGGGCAGAAAAAAGTATTATCTGTGTTTCAGGAGCTGATTGATTATTGCCAGGCAACATGTAATACCTCTTATCCTACACAGCTTGTTCTTTTTTTTTTTATTTTTCCTCTTAGAATAGAAGAGGAAAAACCACTCCTGCCTCTTTAACTTCCAGTTTCTCATGAAACTCACAAAGAAGAAAATATTTTCTTCACTTGAGGAAAAGAACTGCTCTTAAAAGTTAGTTAAATACTCCTACACACTAAGTACTTAGCTGGTATCATCTTAGCAGACTAGGGGCAGTATTTCTTTTTCTTAATTTAAATTACTTTGACAGCCTGTTGTTCAGTTAAGCAATAAAATACTTGCTGTCATAATTTCTGATTTAATTTTAAAGGGATTTATATTTTTTTAATAATATACGTGAAAATCATTGCAGGTATTTTTGAGCCTGCGTCAGTGCAGGAGGTTGGGTCAACCAATCTCTGAAGCCTTTTTCAATCACACATCCCAGTGAATTGATTAACAGGATAATTTGTGGTGTATTTTACAGATCTACATTTCTACAATTGCATATTCTGTATAACAAATTATTTATTTATATTGCATATGAAATAATAAAATAATTCTACATTTTTCATCTCGTAATTGGGCATCCTGTGACCAAAGTTAAGTTGGCAAGAAACACCAGTATAAAAATGAGGTTAGTTTGTTAATTTTGGTCTTGAAAGTCGCTGATATTTATTAATAAACCCATGCATTGCTGTACCATATGTAAATATAAAAATAACATTTCCTGATTTTCATCTTGATTTGTCTTTGATTCTTTTAATTAAATATTACTAAATACAGAGCTTGCAAAAAGAAAGTACCTTTGAAGTGGGCAGTGAAACCTAGATCAGGTCATTATAACCTCTATTTCTGTTAATTAGGCGGTGGGTGTCCTGTGGCCTTCTGGCATTCATGCAAATATCATTAGCCAGCTATGCTTCTCTGTGACAGTTGTATCACTACTGCTAGACTCAATCCCAGAGACTGGATATTTGCATTGATTTTTCTCTCACTATCCTCTATTCAGAAGTGGAACTTTAGAGGAAATTCTAAAATGAAGGTGGCCAACAGCTCAGTGTCCAGATGGAGATCAGTGATGAGCGGTGTCCCACAGGAGTCCATAGTGGGACCAGTACTGTTTAATATCTTCATCAACAACATAGACAGTGGGATGAAGTGTGCCCTCAGCAAGTTTTCAGGTGACACCAAGCTGAGTGGTGCAGTTGACATGGCCGTGGGAAGGGATGTCATCCAGAGGGACCTGGACAAGCTTGAGAAGTGTGTCCATGTGAACCTCATGAAATTCAACAAGGCCAAGTACAAGGTCCTGCACATGGTTGGGGCAAGCCCCAGTATCAATACAGGCTGGGGGGTGAAGAAATTAAGAGCAGCCCTGAGGAGGACTTGGGAGTACTGGTGGATGAAAAGTCAGCAATGTACACTTCCAGACCAGAAAGCCAATTGTATCTTTAGCTGCATCAAAAGAAACATGACCAGAAGGTCGAAGGAGGTTATTCTTTCCCTCTACTCTGCTCTCATGAGACCCCACCTAGAGTACTGCATCCAGCTCTGGGGAGCAACATAAAAAAAAACATCGACCTGTTGGAGCAGGTCCAGAGGAGGGCCATAAAAATGATCCGAGTGATGGAACACCTCTCCTATAAGGACAGGCTGAGAGACCTGGAGTTGTTCAGCTTGGAGAAGAGGAGGCTCCAGCAGTGCTTTATTGTGGCTTTTCAATACCTAAAGGGGGCTTATAAGAAAGATGGGGAGGCACTTTTCAGCAAGGCCTGTTGCAATAGGACAAGGTGTAATGGTTTCAAACTAAAAGAGGGTAGATTTAAACTAGACATAAGGAAGAAAAATTTTACAGTGAGGTGGTGAGATACTGGAACAGGTTGCCCAGAGAGATGGTAGATGCCTCATCCCTCAAAACATTCAACACCAGGTTGGATGGGGCTTTGAGCAACGTCATCTACTTAGAGATGTCCCTGATCGTTGCAGGAGGGTCAGACTAGATGACCTTTAAAGGTCCCTTCCAACCCAAACTATTCTATGATTCTACGATTCTAAAATAGCTGGAAAGTTCTTTTTCACCTTTCCTGTCTGTGAAAATGTCATCAGACATAACAGCTTCATATTATGTTAAATGCACAAGAAAGTAAGTCTCGTCTCAGAGAGCTACAGTCCTAGCAAAAGGCTGCAGGTGAATGAAACACATAGATGTAAGACAACATTAAACAGCATCTGGGGGTGACTGAAATAATTACAGACACATATGAGTAGCAGATAGACAAAATAGCCCAAGTTGGAATTTTGAGGATTTCTAGTAAGGAAAAGTTGGGGACTTTGTTATCATGTGCAAAGAATTGACTTTACCTGTAGCTGAAGGATATGAACATATGTTTAGGCTGAAAAATTTGATTCACATCCAAATATTCAAAAAGAAAGTGTTTTGGAAGACAGATAATCAGTTTAGAACTGCAAGTGATTGTCATGGACATTTAATTTAACCAATGAAGCACAATGCATAAGAAAATGTTATGCATTGTTCTACACCTGTTAAACAGGGCTTTACGGTACTGACTTTGTCCCTGACAGTAGATATTAGAGCAATCTGAAGTATCTCCACTGATTTCTAACATTTATAGAAAATAATGCAGTTTGGAGATTTCTAAATACATGGACATGTGCTTGTAGTTAAGACATGCAAGAAAATACAAGGAAAATACTTTTCCCAGCACACTGTAAAATGGTTCTGTCTTTGCTATGGCTGGAAACTGTCCTGACCTATTTTTTTTAAAAGGCCATAGCCACATACATGCTGCTAAAGAAGCAGAAAAAATAAATTAGTTCCCTTGGATTCAGAGTGCATGGAAAAGCTTTTATGTGTTTAAAATGCTTTCTTTTAGCTGATGTTTAATAAATGCAGAATATGGGAAAAGCAGAATTCCCTTCTTCCCCACTCCCCTTCACAGTCAAGGTAATAAAGAGGTTTCCTGGAGAAATGTGCTACAATAACTTCCAAGAGCACAATGACTTTGTAGACAAATGCACAGTCATAACACACAATAGTTCACATTCAACATTGGACGTAATAATTATTTTAATGAGAAAGATAATGGCTAGTCAGGACACTGGAGATAGTCCCTTACTATGTTAGAGAAATGTTTTGTGAGTTTAAAATTTATCATAGGGAGCCCCCCAGACAGTGAAGGAAAGAGCTTACTTACACTCAGTGACCCAACAGTTACTATATCTGGTGTGTAGAGCACAATGGGAGCTGAGCATCGTCCCATGTGTCAAGAAAAGAACTCTGAATCAGAGTGTTCCAGCAGAATATTAGTTCTTTAAATTAGTGCTATGCTCTAGCATTGCTACAGAAACTGCACCACACTGAAAGGATTAGTATGGGTGTAGTCCAAAGAATGGGTAGGGAAATTCACCGTATTTAGCTAAATGAAGTCTCATTATGCTCACATATTTAGTGAATATTCTTGAAAATTTATTTGTGGTGCATCTAAAGTCTGTCATTATGAAAAGAAGATAGCAATGCTACTAGCTCCGTGTGATAGCATCTTATCTATTTTGCAAGGGCTGAAGGACTGCAGTAGGAAAAAATGGTGACGATTCAGGACAAAATCTAGCATCCGCGAAGTTTTAGTTTTGTTTTATTTTTCCTTTCTTTCACTAGTAATCTACAAAAGAAATGATGACACTATTTTTCATTATAGGAAAATATAGCATGCTGGATCCAACAACACAAGAGAGCTGCTGCTCTGTGTTCCCAGATGCAACCAGTAGTGAGGTTGACAATGCATTAGCAGTAGTCACATGCACAAACAGCACACATATGCACTATGCATATAGAGTTGCTGCCACCAGAGACACACAAGCCCTCCAGCCTGCAGTGTGACTCCGGTCACTGTGCCCACATCCCCATACACACACATGCAAACAGAACAGAGAGGCCCTCTAACCCAGGAAAGAGTTATAAAGGAATTTAATAAGATGACAAGGCAGATTGTACTGGTCAGGTGCAGGGCATAGCCAGACAAGTGTACTGACTAACAAACTATTTACACACAACTGACCCTTTCTGTCCCCTTAGTGGTCTATTTTCCCACACTTGTTCCTTCCCAAATCATCTCACATATGCCCCTCCTTTTTCCTACCTCTGGTTTGTCCCTTAAGCATCCTGTAATAAATTCTTCATAATCCCAAACAGCTCTTCCTCTGCATCTCAAAATGTGTTCCACTCCTTGTCCTGGTTTCAGCTGGAACAGAGTTAACTTTCTTCACAGTAGCTAGTAAGAGGCTGTGTTTTGGATTTGTGCCGAGAAGAAGGCTGATAACATACTGATGTTTATAGCTGCTCCCAGGACAGTAAAGGACTTTTTAGCTTCTCATGCTTTGCAAGTGTGTGCAGGTGAAGGAGAAGCTAGGAAGGAACACAGTCCACAATTACTAGCTAAGGATTCAATCTTAGGTTTAGGAGACCCAAAATGACCAATAGTCTTTTCCAAATCATGCACATCATGCCCAGTATATCAAAGAGTATCTGTCTGGAAGTTCTCTCACTCACTTTCAGGGGCATCTATCACTCACTGGGTCATCTCCAGGCTGGATGTGGCTCTGAGCAGCCTGGTCTAGTGGTTGGCGGCCCTGCATATGGCAGGGGGGTTGAAACTAGACGATCACTGTGGTCCTTTTCAACCCAGGCCATTCTGTGATTCTATGATCTCTCCCTCTCTCAGTTGGCTTTTACTCTCTTGGATACTCAGCCTCTTCTCTCGGTTCTGGGACTCTGCTCCAAGATCATTAGTCAGGAACAGGCTGAGCCTTGGTCATTGGCTGGTGAGCAGTTTCACTGTGTATCACTCATTTGCATATTTTTATATTTGCATATATTACTATTATTATTATTTGCAATTCTGTTGTAGCTTAATTATTAAACTGTTTTTACCACAACCCATGAGTCTCTTTTCCCTTTGCCCCTTTCATTATCTCCTTCAACCCCAGGAGGAGAGAGCATGAGTGGGCAGCTGCATGGTGTTTCACTGCCAGCCAGGCCCAACAGCAGCACTGCTAGGCAGCAATTAGTCTGAAAGGTGACATGGGGAGCTGTTCTGGATGACTCATCTTGTTGAGGTTTGTGCCTGGACCATAGGGCTGATGGGTCTGTTGAGACAGCCCAGACAGTGGCCTGGACAAGATGTTAACTCTTTGGAGGTGTGTAATTTGGGTCCTGCCTGCCCTGTGCTCCTCTGGGTTTGTGGAGTTGGGCTTTTAATGGTCTG
Source organism: Pterocles orientalis (assembly GCA_011057875.1). Taxonomy (NCBI): domain Eukaryota; kingdom Metazoa; phylum Chordata; class Aves; order Pterocliformes; family Pteroclidae; genus Pterocles; species Pterocles orientalis. The sequence goes on along the minus strand of WKFP01014836.1, from coordinate 1,668,187 downwards.
ATGGCCCCTGTAATGGGCCTGGGATCAGCTCAACAGGGTATTATTTGGGGTCCCCATACTGCCTGTGTCTCTAGGAGCTCCTCTGTGGAGCAGATAGTTTTTATCACATAACCTAAGACTTTTGAACTACAAGAGCCACTTCATCATCATGTGTCTAAGTATATTTCAATTACTATAACACACTTGAATTTTAAAAACTTTTTGAAAATGTTCCTCATCAAAGACTCTTGAAGAAACTAAACTGACAGGGGGATCGTCATGTCTTGCATTATTACATGATTAAAAGGCAGAAACAGATATCTGATTTTCACAAAGATCACCAATGGATAAGTATGTGAATAGTGAGGTGACAAATTTACAAAATAAACAGTATTCTTCAGAACTATCTCTGCTAAAACACGAGTAAAAAGTGAATGTGCAACAAAATAGCAATTGATACACCACATTGCTATGTGCAGTGGAATAATGACTGTACAAACAAAGTGATGGATTCAGATTTGGTATTACCATGCTCAGGAAAGAGATTTTGGCAATCCCTGTGAGCAGATATCTGTTACTCCATGAGCATGATTGTGAGACAAACAGAATTTTAGTAACTATGAGAAAAAAGAATACAGATAAAAATAGAAAATGTCATTATGTTACTGTATAAATGCATGGTACATATTCCTGGAGAGTAATGTACAATTCTCTTGTCATCCTGCTTTGAGAAGGATACAGTGCTGATACACAGAATGGGATGCATTGATGCAGCTAAATAATTTAGATCCCTTTTCATTACAGCATACAGAACCCCTTATCTTCTTCGTTGCATGCATGTTACTTTGTTATTGGGCTCTCCCTTTTGAAATGAATGAACTAGTTCCTTCCAAAGTAAACCCGAATGAGGTTCTGAGAGCACTTCAGGAAGTACTATAGGCAGTATGTCAAAAGCTGTACAAGGCTTGTCTCTCAGCATCTGAAATTGTCCTTCAATGCTGTCTGAATAGAAATTTCACATTCAAATACTTCTCATTCTTTCCAGGGATGTCTCAGATCATGATTTGAAAAGATGTGGTATAAAACCAATTTTCTGAGCAGTTACACCTCTGCTTCTGACACATCAGAGGATCATGGAGTTAGACTCAATGATCCTTATGGTTCCCTTCCAACTTGAAATATTCTATGATTCTATAGCATAATTAATGATTGAGTTAACAAGTGTGTGACTGTGAGCCACTGGATAAATGGGAAAACAAAAAGGAGATCTAGTTCAGAAAGATGCTGAACAAAATCACAGGGATTAGACCATTTGTGGTTCTGCATCGCTTCTATCTCCAGTTCAGGGAGCCCCTAACTGATGACTTCCAAAAGCTCTGGTGGTACATGAAGGAAAAAAATCACTGAATAGATAGCTTCTTTCCCACGATCTTTCCCTAAATATCCACTTTCTGAACAATGATCTTGCTTGCATGGACATTAATTCTGATGTGTTACATTAGTTGTATATATGACCTTCAGTTCAGAGGAATTTAAAGGCAATATTGGAAAAATAAAGGACTTCACTGATCCTTTTTTTGGAATGGAAAAAATGTTAATATAGAGTCTATGTGGAGAAGAGAAGAAATCCAGCTGGACTGTCTACATAAAGTCTATGAGGGAAGGGGAGAGTGAACAATATGCCTTTTCCTTTTGCAACTTCTATAATTCTTTCAACCTTTACCCAAGTCACAATGTGACACTCTCACAAGTATACTTTCAAGTGCTGAAAGGACGCACACTAGGACAACTACAGATTACTGCATATTCAAAGAATTGTTATGTGACAACAACCAACAAGCATTCAGAAACATTTTACTGTGATATATGCATATAAGAGAAGCCATTGAAAAAGCACTCGTAAAACTAAATCATTCTAACTCTACATTTCTATTCCATCTTCAAATTTCTATCACCTAAGAAGAAATCATCATACTGTTAGAAAATAATACTGTAGTAGATAGACACCATAAAAGGACTCATTACATGCTCATTTAAAAAAAATAGCACTGACTTTTGTACATCCAATGTAGGAGGTACTGTGAAGAATCTGCAATTACTCACATGTGGAGAGATGTCCATTTTCCCACTTACTGAATTTGAAAACTACACTGGTTTTCATGCTGGAGTACATGTTAAAAACCAATGGCCCAGTTTAGCATACTTGTGTGAGAAATTAAAAGCAGAATCAGAGGATAAAATTGAAATGTGTCTCTGTTATCTTCCTTAGCACTCCGATGTGAAGAATACCTGGTTTTGCAGAATTCAAAGACTTACTCTGAAGGCTTACAAAAAAGAAGCAAAGCAAACAGATGAAAAAGAATGACCAGAATATCCCTTACCTGAGAAACTTTAAAGAATCTTGGTTTTTAGGCAAGTATTTATAGCCAACCTCTGAAATTAATAACTCTTAGAAATACCTCATGCTAGTATTAGTTTTTATATTTGTTATTTGTTTTGTTATTTCTTTCATTTTAGTTTATGAACTGCTGTGCATGTATTCTGTTATTCTTAGTAATACATACATAACATATATAATGTATATTTAGAAATATATATTACAGATATGAAAAATATTTTTAAAATCTAAAAGACCTGAACATTTTATGTCTTATAGGCCAAGTCCTGAAAAGTAGATGCAACCAGTACCAACACTCAGGGTAATGGACAATGGATGATATGTAAGCTATAGTTAGGAAAGGACTTCTGAGAAGTACCCAAGAGGTAACTACTGCTTCTGCAAAAGGTAGAAAGAAAGCTTTAATCACTCTGTAGATTTAAGAGAAATTAGAGTTTTAAAGAGATCACTTGAAAAAATAGGAGCTCCCTTTTTATCATGTCAAGTACGTAAAGGATTAAGTAATAGCTTTTTTTAAAGGACTTGGGATGCTGGATGTTTAAAGGAGACCTGTATCAATGCAACTTCAGCATTTAATATCCTAATGTGCTTTTAAGTATCCCAGTGAGGCCTTCCTGCATCTCTCACACCCAAGACCATTTAAACTCAAGTTTTATTTTACTTAAAGGGGTAAAGGGATGAAGTGACACAAGGAGGAAAGGAGTCTTGGCCCTGATATATAGACCATTGATTCTTTCTGTCTACTCCAAAGTTATTTCCTTGGAGAAATTGGGCTCTTGAGCCTGCAAATGAGCAAAGAAAAGTCAGGTTTAACATAGCTGCAGACAACTATTAAAATGAATGTAGACCAAACTTCAACTGAGGCATTGATAATATGCATAAGAAATTATCTGTTTTTCTCTCTTCACTTTTACATGAAAAGCGTGTCCCTTTTCTATTCAGAGATTGCTGCTGTTTTATTTTTGCTTGTGTTTTGTACAGTGCAAAGACATACACACTTGCATGCTTTCTCACGGATGCTTGCCTTTTTTCTTACTTGTTTTGTTGTTCAATTAATATCAAACAAAGGTCAATCTGACAAAGTATATGGTTGGTGTTTGTGTATGGAAAAACATAATGGAAAACTTGTAGTAACAGGAGTCCCATGTGCCAGAGAAAATGTTAAAAAGCCTCTCCTTAGTGACAAAGTGAGCTTCATTTGTACTGCATAAGTACCCTACTACAAAAGCAGTCTTGGACTTTCCTGGGACTACTATGAATATGTTTATAATATGATTAGGCAGACAAAGCGCTCCTGAAGTGCTGCATCACTAGTCTTGTGACTGTTATACTACTGTAGTGGGACCTCTTACACTTCTAGTGGGCTGAAATAGCACTACTTACAAGTGTACTTATATCTTACTTAAAATGAAGATAATCTTACCAGCTGATGGCATGAGGCTTGAAGAATGATATTAGCGTTACAAATAGTGACAGATTTTTACTCACTTTACTTCTGTGACTCAAATGGCAGCATTACTTTGCAATTTTTGAATCCCATGGACTTGAGTTCAAAATAAATCCCTGGCTGCCAAAAAATAGAAAACATTTACTGATCAAACAGATTAATTTAATGCACATTTGTGAACCACTAATATTATATTCTCCTGGGGGACTGTGAAAGTATTGCTGTGGGACTCACCAGCCATGGTGCTTCACCACAACTGTTAGAATTTCTGGAGACTTCTAGATTTGCATTTTCTTTGTAGTTTCATTAACATAATTGGAAAACAGACTTAATTAGTGTTTCAGCAATATTCATTTTGGTTTATTTTATTTTTTTAATTAATAAAGAGATGTTTTTTCACTGGGGTAAAATATTGAGCTGATAACCCTGAAAAATTAAAATCTCTCTGCACCTACACAATGATATAACGCTAGTAACAAGCCAGGTTTACTGGTCAGGGTTTGGTGGGGTTTTTTGTGGCTTTGTTTTTGTTTCTGGGGGTTTTTTTGTACTTGCTGATCTGCTGTGGCAGATCTTGTTCTAAGTTCCTAGATGTGTGAACATCCGGGCTTCATTCTGTACTGACTTCTCCACACCAGCTTTCAGAAAAGCACAACTTTTAAGCTCAAATGAGGCACGCAAAACTATTACTGCTCTGAAAGAAAGGGCTGTTATTCCTAGGGATGAGATGGCAATAGCTATTTTTGTGCTTTACCTTTCCATGGCGTTCTATGTCTAGTGTTTCCCTGGTTCTTTGGTTCATGAAGGTTTGTAGCCCATACAAGGATACTGTTCTAATGGAATACTGTTAAATGAAAAGTCCTTAGAATGATGTTTATCTCCATCAAAACCTTTGTCCCCATTTCCATTTATGATTTTTGAATTCCTTTTTTTTCTCTCAGTTTTTTCTTTTTCTCTTCTGACCAAACTGATTCTGGTAGACAACTTTTTTCTCTTTTTTTCACAGATTCTTTGCCTTTAGGGACAAAACTGTCAGTTGGTGTTATGTGTGATGACTTTACTGATACATTAGAACCATGACTGAGATTGTCAGCTCATTTTATGTAGGACTTTAAACAACCAACAGATGGCAAAAAATCTGAAGTACTTATTACTTGGTCAGATATGAATTAGCAACCTGAAGCTGAAAGACTCCGTATCCTTCTACAGTTTTTCTTGTAAAAGAAAAACAATTTTTGCGAATGGAAAGAAACTGTAACAATCAGAGGAGTAAAAGTGAAAGAAAAATTCTTCTACTTGCAAAGATACTTCATTATTTTATTGGCTCAGTAAATGATATTGCCTCCAAAACATCGGTTGTGAAGGATGCTGAGAATTTGGGCATAGAAAAGTAAACAAAAGCAACAAGACATTTGCAAATGTTTGCAGCGGATAACTGACATCACCCAAACACTTCCAGTGTGGTCCCCTTAACCTAATCTGGACAGTATCATATGACTAAAATTTGGGTTCCTAATGCATCAGTCATTAGTGTAGATGTATAAAATCCTCATGCAGTCAGATTAGGTGTCTTTCAAAGTCTTCAGGAAGATTGCTTCTGGTAACTCAGATACTTAAACAAGCCCACACAGTGCCTGAACTGAAAGATATTGCTTAAGAAAATATTTTATTTTCTCTTATAAGACCTTTAATTTGTGTAGATCTGATTTTGTGTAGATCTGGTTAATGCGGGTTTAACTCAGGTTCTGCTTGCAGAAATAAATTAGAGATTAACTGAAGAATTTAACCACAATGCCAAAATATTACAGAGTCCATAGTAATCTGTGGTCTTTTAGGATATTCCATCTCTGCTCCGGCTGGTTATTCTGTCCATTTATTAGGCTGCTATTTTTACTTATGTCAGTTGCTGTTACTTATGAAATTTTCTATTTCTTCTACTGCTATAAATAGCACCGCATTTGTCAAAATAGAAATGAAATTAACGAGGGCAAAAGGAGTAGCTTCAATTTCTAAATCTTTCCCTGTATCTGTTAAATCCTGATATAATTGACTGGAGAGGTGAATGCCCACATGAAGAGTACTATTACTTAGGTAGTGAAAAGGTGTGTTGGATTTGATGCTGAAAACCGAATGCCAGATTTTCAGGAGGACTAAACTTCTAGAGCTTCATGGAAATGAATCACAGTGGTCACAAGAAATGTAATGGCAGTGGGGACTGTGGGGAGGGAGCTGCCTGAGCAATGATAATCTGAGATGTCTCTTGTGAATGTTAGAGGGTAGCTTGTTAATCAGAAGTTGTTAAAACAGTTGTTTGAAATGTTGCCACTGGACAGGATCTTTCTAAGCAAATGAGTAATCCCGACAGTACTAATGATACCAATTTATCACTGAGGTTCCATTTGTATGTTTTTCAGTTTCCAATCTGTTACAAGAAAATGGAGGTGGCTGGTTGAATGCCTTTTTTTTTTTTAATGAACATTTTAAGTACATAATTTTACTTCATTTGTGCCAGAAAATTGCCCAAACACCTTCATTAGAAATAAAGCAAATCTGTTCAATACTATCTGAACAGCAGGCAGTATATGCTTTATTGAACAGAAAAGCTTTAACAAACCTTATCCTGTACACATGTTTGTACTATCAAAATCTGTTTATGTACTCACAAGTTTAGGGAAAATATGGGTGCTGCTACATAATAAACAGTGTTTTCCTACCCCACTTTTTTATCCAGGTGGTTGATTATATGGTATGGGATATTTTTGCAGGTGGTATAGAAAATCGTATATACCAGCTGCTGCACCCACTGAGCAACACTTTGCTAAATGACACAGCACCAATCACATATAACAGCATCTAATGACTCTAGAGTGGTATGTTTACTAGATGTATCTTTTCCTCATTGAGAAAGAGTCTTCAAAAATACTTTTACCTGCCTCTCTTTTTCTTGCATGTTGTGTTTGTTAAAGGGAAAAAATATTCAGGAGAAACATAAGTAATTATAAAAAAAACAAAAAAGGTACAAAGCAAGCTAGCATAGCAAAGATGAACTGTATACTGGATGGCTTGGCATGCTGCCACTAACACTTGGCCTAAGTCACTTGCTGATGGCACAGAAGATGTTAGATGTACTAGCCACTGGGCCCCTGCTATAAGCACTTTACTATGTAGAATCAGTATCAACATACTGCATAAACAACTGGATGAGCCTTGTACAAAAATTATAGCAAATAGCATTTCAAACATTTCACATAAATCTGAAAATATAATAGCGCTTGACATTACTATTAGTATTGTATCTGAAGGCCCTGATTATCACTGAGCAGCATTAAATTTAGTCTGTTGAACATCAGCCCTGTGCTTGCTTTGCTTATGAGTATGACTGGAGTGAAGAAAGCAGCAGTACAAAAGTTCTTTTGAGTTGGTACCTTACGGGAGGGCATCCAGGTTATTTTTTGCTATTTGTGCAATTAACAGTCATGTTGATCACTTGCTTATTTCAGTTAATAGTGGATAAGCTGTCTTCTTTCCACCCCTGCAGTAACTAATGAAAGTAGACAATAACTGTTGCTAGAACAACATAACTGTTTCTTTACCTCCTGTACTTATTCTGAAGCATGGGTTATGGTAGCAAATGGCCAAGGGTGGCCCTGAAGTAGCCAGTAGATTAAGAACTTTTCACAGCTAAGTAGTACAGGTTTGTAGTAGAAACACTATAATTGCTTACATTTTCTCCTTAACTTTGATAGAGAAATTAGTATTTTAGAGAAAAAGATTGCCCATGCTCGGATTCCCCGAAATTAATTGCATTTTAGATAATGACAACACTGCCTCTTGCTTATAAAAAAAAACAACATTGTTGCTTCTTTCTCCTGAAACATGGTTACAACACAATGTAATGATATACATTGTGTGAAAGACCCGTGACAAGAGGTGATATGTAATATCAGGTGCTTGAGCCACAACTCCACATTCTTGAAGTCGAAGGCTGTTCTCCAAGTCCTCTAAATCCATTTAAACGTGTGGACTCTTTTACTCAGTTGGAAGCTGTCAAGTCACTGAAGAAGATTTAAACTACCACATGCAGTATTGCTTCCTGCTGTGTCTGATGAAGAAGATACACAGTAACTTTGGTGACATTATTATTTTCTGTCTTGTAATAAAGTGTCCTCTTCTGTGCAAAAAGAATGTGGCATTCTTGACAGTATTTTGCTGTTGTTAAGTGATACATATGATTAAGTGGTCCTAACTATGGATAAATTTCTGAAAAAAAAGGAAGCAGACCTACATCACTTCTGACATTACACTGGGCTGGTTGGATATAATGAGAGGCAAACTGGCTTTGGCAAGGACAGAAACAGATGAAAGAGATGGACTATGTGATGCACGCATTTTTATGTCTCTAAAATGTATGAAAGTGGGAGAAAAGACTACTCCCTTTGTCAAATTATTCAGAAAAATAAAAAAAAAATAAAAAGAAAAAAAGAAAAAAATAAAAAAATAAAAAAGGGAAAGGGAATGGAAGCAGCATATAAAAGTATATACTTGTTTACATGAAACTAAGTAGTAGATGATACTTGAACTTTTCTTGGTTCTGGTCACCATTTATTTTGGTTAGCTATCCAAGACTTTTTTTTTTTCCTTGCTGCTACTACAAGTCATTTCAGGAGGATGTTGACAGCTTTGAGCTGACAGAGAATCATTATAATCAGTGCAGAAGATATAAAGTCACAATGAGAAAGGAATTCATGTTTACAGTAGTGGGGACCACACACTGTGATAGTTTGCATTAGAAACTCAGCAGGGGGAGTATGAAAAGCTGTAGCACTATAGTAGATATGGGGCCTTTTTGGTATGAATAAGTCGCATGTGTTCAAGTACCTATCTGACATGTAACAATCACAAAATATTATCATATTCAGCGGGGCCATTATTGCTGCTACATTGAATATGTAGCCTCTTAATAATCTCCATGCTCTTGAAATATGAAAAAAATACAACCTCAAATAATGAATTCCCACTAACAATGTCAGTAGTGCATTTCAGCACACATTGCCACAAAAAGAGGAGAGTGAGGCATACACATGAATAGATCAGACCCATATGGAACAGGTATTAAGTCAGAGCAAGGTTATTTCTTCAGGTAATTAAAAATCTTAAAGCCAAAATGCAGAAAGCAATGTCTGAAACAAAAAGAACAACCAAAGATTTACCTTTAAGCTCTGAAAAAAATATTTTTTAATGTCATAATGAGCAGAATCTTAGAGGAGCTCAAGGCAGGTTCAAAAATCCAGGAAGTATTCTCTGGAGAGATGCTTACACAGAGCAAAGATTCAAGTCTGTGATAAGTCTCTGCAATTTTTATCTTTCTTTCTTCTGCTTTTTACTTTGAGCTTATGAGATGAACTGTAGGCAGTTTGAAATTACAAACAAATCTCTAGGAGACAGAGATCAAGCAGCAGAAGTTTGACTCCAAGGTCCTTGCTACATTAGGAAAAGCTACATTTTATCACTGTTACTACACATACCACCATGCTGGAAGAATGCTAAGGTTACACAGGAAGGGACTTTAAAGCTGAGAGGTGCCAGAAGTACTTTCCACCTTTTCCCAGTGGAATGGAGGGATGTTACTGTCTCTGGTTTACAAATGAGCAACTCTAAAAGGCAAGGATTAAGGCTAAGGCATACGTTTATTTTGGCTGCCCAGATGGAGATACCACGGACCTGATCATCAGAGCACTACTTAAGCTTTAATGGAGTAGATGAAATTTACTTTAGATTAGACACTTAAACGGCTTGAAATTAGACATCTTAAGTTAGTGGAAGTGAGTCAGAGAATCACAGAATTCCATCCTAAATGTTCAAAGAACGTCTCCCATTGACTTCAGAGTCAGTAAGCATTTTGGAAGACTAAACTGAAACCAAGAAGATGGAGAATGGACCATTGTAAGCCCCTGTGAAGAGATACTGCCCGTAACATGAGAAACAGCTTGCCTATGCTAGTGTTTAGCTATCTTAGCCACAGAAACATCACACATTTCCTTCTTTGCCACTGCTGATCTGAATTACTGTCACACTAGTATCTGGGTATCGGACATTCTGTAAAAAAAATTTAAAAATCACAGAAGAAGTGCACATAGATAGCTAAACACATTTGCTCCACAGTCATAACTTTGTAAGGTCAGCCCGAATGACTACAGTTACATTATCAAAAAAAAGGAAAAAGGATATAAACTTCCACAGGCAACCCTGATCACTCGCAATGCTTAATTCTTTGATTTTACCTTATGTCTTGTTTGGTCTATTCCAAACAGATTTCTCTGCTACAGAGAGACCTTGCTCCTAGTAGAAGAGATGCAAGTTAACAAGCGTGATATGTTTTTATGTTGAAGGACTGGTCCCCTTTTATTTAGCTGATAAACTTACTCATATTTATTGATGTAATCCTGTAAATGCCTGCTCCCAGGCATTTTCATCATCAGCGATGTCCTGACAAACCTGAATATTCAGCTTCATTGTTACGTTTTAACATTGTTCACAAATTCATGAGCCAAATCTGAACTGACAAGCATGGTCTGAGTTATGACTTCCCTCCCACACACACCCAAGCAAACACTAGTGGCAGATCATGCCCAAATACTCTTCTTCCCTATATATGTTTGGGGCACTTTCCCAAAATGGTAAACTAGGCCTAAGTCTCTTCTCTACAAGATGGGATGTAAGACCATGTCCCAAGTGAACAAAATAAAAAACAGGCTACAAGTATTTCTGGGGCAGGCATTTCTCATTCCCGCTGTATAATTTATTCTGCTACGCATAAAGCAAGATCCTCTGAAGCAAAGAATTCAGTCTTTCCAAGTAAATGTCCTAACCACTAGTTACTAGAAAAAAGTGGGGAGAGGGCATTGCCATCTACCCTTCCTTTTTTTAAGAGTGGTCTGAAATGTCCAAGTCTCAAAGAAAGGGCTTCAATGCCTATTTCCAGAAGACGGTGGGAAATAAATTAATCTTCTAATGGAAGAAAGATGTCTACTAGTCAAAATTAGGCATCTAACCACTTCAAACACTGGCATTATTTAGAATGTTTTCTCCAAATTTACTTCCAAGATGGAAAATTGCATAGTTAGGTACTTAATTTGGGAGATGAGGATTTCAGGAAAGCACAGGCTGTCTAAAAGGTATTTAAAAATCCTAAACACTATTTGTCAATCTAGTCAGGGGAGAAAAGCTGTAAGAGAAGTACATACTACTCACTTCAGAGGCAGAGAATTTGGACACAAGCTCCTATTAAATAAAAATACATAAAAGCACATGTTTTAACACTAACACTTGATCATCTCTTCTGTTTAGGCAAAACATAACAAGCAGCAACTGAAAGAGCAGCACTTTCCACTGAAGGGGAGCTAAGACCCTCTGCAGGTAAGCAGTGGCACAGATCAGGCACAGTGTCCTTAACTGAGAGAAACAATATTTCAGCAATTCTCTTTCTCTTCTTCCATTTTTCCCATGTTGGTAGGAGCACTGTCAGACTTCGATGCACATATATTATCTCCTTCATCTTTCACCATATGAGAGATTCATTATATATGCTAGGTGCATGAGGGCTTGGATTTTTCCTCCTTTTTATACTCTAAAGTGAGTTCTACCTAGCTCTTTGTCGTGGGTTAAGTAGAAGAGAGTTATTTTTTTTTTTCCCTTCTCTTCATAAATAGTTAGCTAGAAGCTATGTTTTGGATTCCTGCTCAGGAGAAAACTGATAAGAAAAGAACACTTATAGTTATTGCCAGGATACTTTCAAGAACAAGTACATTCAGCCTCTCTCCCCTCCAAAGACGGGGGGGGGGAGAGACAGTCTGGCCTTTAGGTCAAGATTGAGAAGCAGACTGACCAATTATTCCATCCCATGCACGTCATACCCAGTATATAGGTGAGGACCCTTCCGGGTGATCCCTCTCTTTCACTTCCATTGGGTTCCGGATCATCTTGCTCCAGGTGCCTGCATTCGCTCTCTCAAGGCCTCCCCCCCCGTACACGCTGGTAGCTCTTGGAATCCTGGGATGCTCGTTATCTCTGTTCTGTGAGTTTCGGGATCCTCCCTCTCCGGGGGGATCATTAGATGTTTTTTTCCCCCTGCTTTGGTCAGCTCTCAGCCTGGGACGCTTGGGCTGTTATCTCCGTTCCGTGAGTGCCTCCAGGAGCGGCGCACCCCCTCCTCCCCCCCTTTTTTCCCCCCTTTTTGGGGGGAATCGTGAGTACGGTTTCTGGGGATCATTAGCTGGCAACAGGCTGAACCTTTTGGGGGGGGGCAGTATCATTGTGTATCACCCATTCCTTCCCTCCTCCGGGGTCGCTGGCCAGGAGTGGGCTGGGCCTTTGGTCATCAGGTGGGGAGGGGCAGTATCACTGTGTATCACATTGCATATTTGTATATAGTATTATTTCCAATATTATTGTAGTTAATTATTAAATTGTCCTTATGTGAACCCACGAGTCCTCTTTTCCATTTACCTCTTTAATTCTCTCCCCTTTGATTGGGTAGGGGCAGGGACTGTGTGAGCAGGTGTGTGTGGTTTGGCACCCCAGCCAAGGGCCAACCCGCCACACTCTTGAAGTTTCATTCTTATATGACAATTTGTGATCTGTTTTTATACCTTTATGGCCTTAGGTATTATCTTGTACCTGTGTTTTCAAAACCTTTGCTACCTTCTCAAGCTTTTATTCTTGGCATTCACTGTTATACAACTCTCAATTCTAAAACAAGTATAAGGTAAGAACCTTCCTGATAAGGTAGAGCCATGACTTTAATGTATTAGTCTTCTCCTAGTGTCAAAAATTAAATTTTCTTGCTTTTGTGAAAATTAATTTACCAGTCTGCAGCAAAGACATAAAGAATTACTGCAAAAGGAGGCAGAGAATGAATCCACACTGTTGTGAGGTTTTTGTGTTTTGTTTTGTTTTATTTTGATTTTGGTTAATTTTGGGTTTGCCTTTATATTCTATGGCACCTACATGGGAAGAAAAAAGCGTTGGTTACTGTTCGTAAGACTACATTTTGTTTGCTACACGGTTCATGTAAATTAGGTACCTAGGTTCCACTTGAATATGAGAAAAAACTTCTTTCCAGTGAGGGTGACAGAGCACTGGAACAGGCTGCCCAGAGAGGTTGTGGAGTCTCCTTCTCTGGAGACATTCAAAGCCCGCCTGGATGCGTTCCTGTGTGATCTGATCTAGGTGTTCCTGCTCCGGCAGGGGGATTGGACTAGATGATCTTTCGAGGTCCCTTCCAATCCCTAACATTCTGTGATTCTGTGAGACTCTGCACATCTCCTCTAGGGTCTCAGCATTTGCCAAAGAAGGGATAACAGAACAGGATTTGGTAACACCACATATCACTGTAATTTTTTAACCATCAGACCATGTCACCTCTGTAATATTCTTGAGATTGAATTGAACTCGCCTAATTAATTGGAAATATCTCACATATGCTGTTAAAATGGACTTCGGTATAGAATTTATGCCACATCTAGAGTTACATTATTACACAAAGTTAAATATTTCTTTTCCTCAAGCAGTTCTGCATGAGTTCTCATTGTTACATGTCCAGCACAATATTGTCTGTGTTCAATTTCAGAACTAGCAAGTAACAATAGAAAAGCTTAAATTCTCTAGATAACTAAATAAATTAAACATGCCACAACTCCTAATTGCCCACACAACAACTAAAATTGGGTTTGCATAAGAAACATTCTATATGCTGCATTCATCTGTGCTAGCTACCCTAATTGCTTGGGCTGAGAGGATTATAACTTGGAGAAAGTAAGGTGTTATGTTCTATTACTCCACAGCTAAGAGCTTTTTCCTAAAGGGCAACAAAGGAAAACTATTAGAGCCACCCATTCACCTCTATTCCCATTAATATTGACAGTTGCAAGAAAAAAAGCATGTTCATTGAAATGAACCATGTTTGATATCTGAAGGCTGATTTATTTCATATGTTTCAAAACTGTGCCGTAAGATTTGTGTACAATGCAAACCTGTTAAATACTTAACAGAGCATAACAAAAAGATGCATTTTTTAAGGAAGAGTGCTGGCAGCAACATTGCTTCAGCCTGATTGGTATATTAGCAGTGACTGAAGAACACCAGTGCCAAGGAAATCTCATTAAAAATCTTCTCCTTTAGTAGATAATGGACTGTGTGGCTGAACTGTACTACTGTTGGTTTTCTGATCTATGCTTTCCATTTTTAGTTGGTAAGTAGGGTTTCCTTATTAGCAAAATCTTCTGTTCAGAATGTGCAGAACTGGATTTCACATCTGATGCTTATGAAATGCATGTGATTACACTTCTCATACCTTTTCAAAGATTAGGGATAAAACCAGCCTGCTTATAAGTGATTGAATAGCTGTGGAGTGACATTGGTTACAAAACACCACGTGGCAATTGCCAATAATGTTATGATGGGAATTGTTTTGTAAGAGACAATGGAGGCCCAAGATCAAGACAAAAAATAGACCCTGATTTATAAAATTACAAAGAAGAAGGAAAATTAAATGCATCTTATTAATAAAAAGTGCTATTTGAAACATATTTTATTTGACTTCATACAACCAATGACAGTTGATGAAGCCAATTTAAAGCTGGGAGTCTCCAGGGAATACAAGACCAAATTCTATTAATTTGTTGAAATGCCAGAACACAAACATCAGAAGTAAAGTATTGTCAAGCATTTCTTGCTAGGAGACACAATTACATTGTTGTTAGATGTAATCAGTGGTCTAAGTGAAAATTCAGGGTAAGCTTTATGGAAGAGATAAACAAGAAGACTGGGCTTCAGACACACAGAAGTCTTATTTTTCCAATGAGGTTATGGATCTAATGAAAGATATTGCCCCTTCTTATGAAATTTCCTCTTTTAGAAGGGATTTCCTTTTGGGAAAAGACATACAGTTTCTTGAAATAAGTTGTTTTCATACAATACATAATTAAACTAGGGAATGCAAAGCCACAGGATGTTCTGAAGGTCAGATGTCTAAATGAGTTCAAAAAGGAACTTGACAAGTTCATGGAAGATAAGTCCAACTGAGACTATTAAAAATGTCCTGTCTGACTTCATACTCAAGTTTGAGCATTCTCAAAGCCATTAATTTGTGTAAGTTGGGAGAGAAGACCAGGGAAGTAGTTTCCTTGCTCCTGTACACTTTCCCTAGCAACCCGGGAGAAAATCCTGGGTCACACTGGCCTATTGTCATGGTCTTTATATTCCTTTGTAATTTTATTACTATCAAGGCCACCTAGACACATGTATTTTAGCATTTGATGTAAGCTAGCTGAAGCCAGGGATTCAAGTCCTAAAATGTTCACATTGTTAAATTTACTTTGTGAGGCCTAAAAAAGAACAGCTGCATTATGTGAACTGTTTACTGATCAATACTCAGTCAGAATCATCAGGCATGATAAACCATTCCTCAGATTACAGTTGCATTCTACCCAGCCTCAAATATTACACACACTTATTATTGCCTACACTAGTGGTCAGCCATCTTAACCACAGAAACATCACTATGTTTCCCTCTTTGCCACAGCTGATCTGATTATTATTACTTACAAAATTGTAATTGTGCTTATGTGTAATAAATTTTAACTTAGAATATATTACATACAGAAAGCTCTACTCTCTGAAATGTATGTCCATTTTATTATTAGACAGTTGATGAATAAAAGTAAGGAAGAATTAAGAGGAAAAGAATTTACAACTATTCTTCCTTGGAGCAGTGCACTAACCTCTGAACTATGGCTGCTTTCCAGTTGCTCTCTCTTCTCTTAATCCCCTTCTTTTGCATCCTGGCTTCACTGTGATCCAGCTTCAAGAGAAGAGAAGGAAGGTGATCTTCAGCCTTCTTGAATCCCCTAGTTTCTGCTGGCAGGTGCTTTGAATCCCCCACTTTGGTTCCATTGTTCTTGTACAAAAGGTTGGGCACTACTACATTATCCTCTTCTTGTCTTCTGACACAGAAAAAACTCTGTTTATTGAATCACGTCATTCTCGTGAGAACTCCAAGGTCTGTATCCCCAGGAAGAGGAAACAGCTCTAAAGACATGTTTATGATGTCATTCCACTGATGCCCTGTCATGGAATCCTACCCATCACCCCCAGATGACGTTGTTTATTGTCTCAAACAATTGACAGAACATTTCTAAAGAAGAAGCTCCACTATGTCTATGAACAGCTCAGGCAGAGCATGTTGGAAGAAAAGGTTCTTTTGTGAATGAACATTAGCAAGTTAACATTTTGGGTGACAGGTACACCTGTTGAAGTCCTGCATGGCTGCTGGGGGCTGGGGTTTGTCTCCCCAGTGGAGAACCAGCTGCCCCTCCTGAAGCCCTGGATACAGCACTGTCATCCCCCCCGGCTCCTGAGGGGTAGTCCTGGACAGACCAAACTGTATAAAAGGTGAGGCCAACTACCTACTCCTGGTCATCCCATCACCCCACAGAAGAAGTTTTCTGCCTGAAGACAGTATGATACAGGAACAAGGGGGTGGTGATATCTCTGTATCTTTGTCATTGTCTCTGTCACTGTCTATCTTGGTCTTTCTGTCCCCCCTCTTTTTTATCTTTCAACTCTTTCTTCTCTCTCAGCTCTTTCCTACTCTGTCTTCTGTCTGATTTTTACCTCCAAATAATTGAGCGTTATTTAGTCCTTGCTTAATTGCTAAGTGATATCTGGTGATGGTTGATAACTGTGATTTGGTGCTTGACTCTGAGAAGTTGATCTGTAATGTTTTTGCAGTTGCTGAGGTAAACAAAATTGTGTTGTATTGTTCCTTGAGTCATTGTCTGACTCCACCTAGCTGGTGTTCCATTTCAGGGAACCACAAAAGACATCTCCACTGTAGTGGGGAAAGACAGGCCCTAAAACTTCCATTTGAATTTTACCACCTGAATCATCAACCTAATAAAACGTAATATAGCGTTATTCGGAGTTTCTCTGAATGTAAACATAGCACTGCAGGTAAAATGATAACACTCTGAATCAGAAACTAAATCCACCCTTCCTGCTGCAGGGATAAAGGACTGTAACGGGTCTGTAGTTCAAAGGCTTCCAGATGAGTGGTGTTTAGGAAGCTGGTTTTCACTTGGTTAGCTACAACTCCCAGCTAAGACACCGAAAGTGATTGGGTGAAACTCCCAGTTCATTTAAAAAAAGGAAAAGGTACATATTTGGTTGTGAGTTTTATTTTCTATTTCTTTTTTTCTTCTTTTTTTTTTATTTGAACTGACTAGAATTGCTCACAAAGCCTTTCAGAACTGAAAGTAATTTAAGAAGCTGTTCCTTGATGCCTTTCAGCTATTAGATTCCAGCTCCCAGCTTAGACTCCATAACTGACTATGTGTAGACAGGCTTAGTGTATGTTAACATATCAAACATGGACATAAATGTGATGTGTTAACAGGTCTGCTCTGATTAAACTTGGGATCAAGAATTTAATTGCATCACTATATAAGTACAACGTTTATAAGATTGCTAACCTACAGAGGAGAGCAGAAAGGCGAATGTCTGTACGCATGAGTTTATATTGTTTAGTCTTATTGACTACGGTCTATTCAGCCTCAGAAACACTTCTTCAGAATGATTGCATAGAGAACATAATCCCTCAATTTACAAAATCTGAGTAAACTTATCTTGGGGCTGTCACTTTCTGTTAAGTGTCAGAATAATTAAATTGGCTCTGGAAACACACAGTCTGGATCTTGTCCTGTACAGCTGTTGAAGTTGTTTTATCAATCAAACCTTTTTGCATAGGTGGAATGGGAACAGAACCTTTTGCTAAAGGGGTTCTCCTTTCTTCTGAGCAGCTAATTACGCACAGTGCAGAGATGCCTCTGCTGGGCAGATGGGTGATACTGCAACCAGGGGAAGACCCTGGGAAATTCCTAACAAGAACAGAGGATATATTAGGAAGTAGAAGCAAGCCATCGTGGTAGAAAGGAGAAGACTTTCCAATGTAACCAGAGATATCATTCTAATGTTGATAACTCCCTGGAGCTGCTGAGTGAAAAGCAAGATGAAAGAGAAAGATGTGTCTTTCTTACATAGCAAGGTAGATTTTATTCAATTAAAAAAGTAATTTTCCTTTTTTTTTTTTTGCACTGTAATAAAACATAATTTTGGAAGCCTTTTGGTTTCTTCTGACATATGAAGTTCAAATGAAATATGCAATAGATCCACTAGAAGATTGATTCCAAGTCGTACAACAATGACCTTTGATCAGCTTAGATCTGAACAGGTTTCAGAAAACAGGGCTTTAAGGAGATGCAACTCTGTACTCCAATATTTAATAAAAATTTATCCTGTCTGCATGACAATTAATACTTTCAGCCTAACTTAATAGTCAGCCCATGAATGGCTACTTCATCACATGTCTCTGATGTCTGCATTTCATGACATATGTCAGTCTGGCTCTTGAAGTGGGACTAATGTCTTCAAGTTGGTTTTTAGTGCTTTGTGCATGATTTGGTATAAGGGAAAAGGTACATAGACACTAGATCATTAGGTCTCTCACTTTTATAGACATTACATTTTTTAGAAAAGAATATAAAGAGTGAATTAAAAATAAATATTCTGTTAATTGGATGGAATTTTGCTTGTTAGAAAGAGTAGACTTTGTATGTAAGTTAAACTACAAAAACAATTACACGATTTAAGATAAATGTAATAAAAGGTCTAATTTTTCCAACCAAAGATGCATCTTCTTAGTAGCCTCTAATCATTCTCAAAAAAAAAATTAACAGACTACTTAATGTCAAAAGAATATTTTACCACTCATCAAGAATAATAAATTATTCGCATTTCCTATATATAGTGTTCTAGTTGAAAAAATAACTTTCTGCTCAAATGTGATAATGCACTTGTGTGAAGGATTAAAAAAACCTGAAATTTTACATGTCACAGAACACAAACTTTTTTTTTTGCTAATTAGGAAAACTAATATTGGTTTATTTTAAAATATTAAATGTCTGGTGATGTAAGATCTTCCTCAGTCATATTCAGTATAAAAAACAAAAGACAAATGCAAACTATGTAGTTTATCTGCTCTAAGATTCTCAAAACATATAAAAAGTTATATAATTTTATACAAAAAATGAAGAAAATAAAGTGTAAGTATGGTTACTGCATTGTGCATGCTTTTGCCTCTAATAGACATACGTACATACTTAATGCACAATTTCTACAGCACCACTAATTCTGAAGGCTTGTTTTAAAATATAGAAAGTTTCAAGAAAATTTTTGTATTATCTCTGCACTCTTTATGGTAGTTGATGGATTGCCATGCGAAGGGAAAGGAAGGTTATCCTCATGAAAGAAGAAAGGAAAGATCCTTTACACTTTTTTTTAAGAGCAAACAAAGGTAGCTGGGCAATAACAGGGAATTTTCATAAAATATGAATGTGTTTAGTCTCACCTAGGTTTGGGGTATGTGAAAAAGATTGTTTACATCTAAGTCGATTTTCCTAGGTTACTGCCAGGGACACTTTCCACTAGACCAGATTGCTCAAAGCCTCATCCAACCTGGCCTTGAACACCTCCAGGAATGGGGCATCCACAACCGCCCTGGGCAACCTGTTCCAGTGCCTCACCACCCTCACAGTAAAAAATTTCTTCCTAATATCTGATTTAAGTCTATCTTCTTCATTTTATAAGCCATTGCTCTTTGACCTATCTCTACATGCCCTTGTAAAAAGTCCCTCTCCAGCTTTCTTGTAGGCCTCCTTCATGTACTGGAAGGCTGCTCTAAGGTCTCCTCGGGGACCTTAAGTGCTAGACTCAGCAGATCATCTTGGGCATTTTAAGTAGTACTAAATTCTCATGCAAGCCAAGCTCAAGATGGTCAGTTAAGTATTAGCTGATTTGAACAGGTCTCAATGAATCCACATTTAGATGTCTACAGTTACATGTCATCTGGATGACCTTAACTCCTACTGAACTCAATGGAAGTGGAAGGTGGGACTCAATTAACCACACACAAGTATCTTCTTTTATTTAAAGATGCCCTAAGCTCTCTGAGGCAACAACATGGAGCTTGACTGACAACTAAGAAGACTTGGAGGAGACTTGAACCCTTCTGAAGAAGCAGTTATAAGCCAGGTGAAAAAACCTCATGGCACATAAAATTACACTAGATGTTTATGTGTCTCCAGCTTAATTGCTTCTCTCACCACTGCAGCCCATGAGGTGGGGAAGAGTTGTTTATCTCATGTTGCAGTAATTATCTACATTTTATCACCTGAATAGCTCTCCAGATTTCAGTGACTTTATTGTCTAGAACTTTACTGGTTGCAAGGTGTCGTGGGTTAAGCAGAGCAGAGTTAATTTTTTTTTCCTTTTCCCTTCTCTTCATAAATAGCTAGGAAGAAGCTATGTTTTGGATTCCTGCTCAGCAGAGAATTGATAAGAGAAGAACGTTTATAGTTATTGCTAGGATGTTGCTATTTGTTCTCAAGGACATACATTCAGCCTTTTGGGGGGGAAGAGACAGTCTGGCTTCTAGCCTGGGATTTGCTTTTAGGTAAAGATTGAGAAGCAGACTGACCAATTATTCCATCCC